>SCDZ01000460.1:0-172053 GCA_004143845.1 Drosophila lacertosa | reverse complement strand
TATATATATATATATATATATATATATACATATAAGTCAAATTGGCTCATTTATCTTATTTCACTTTTCCTACCCATTTAAAAGAAAAAAAGATGCGAGCGGATAAAAGAAGAAGACGAAGCAGAAGGAAAAGCTGCTGTCGGGAAACGATTTGTGTTTTATTCTCATGTGCACGTATTTTGTATACCCTGCCAGTATAACTACTTTGATTTTGTCATGGCGAATGTGACACAAAGAGGAAGAGATTTTTAACTCTTAATACGCTTTTAAGCTTTCAAGAAAAAACAATTTCCTTAAGTTAAGCGGAATGGGCAAAGGTAAATAAGTCTATTTATCTACTCTTATATCTGCGAGGGTATTTATTGTTCTCTTTGGGTTATCTCTTCAGATTTTTTTTTACTTTTCTCTGCTTAGCTTTAAAACAAATTCACGCACATTTGCCGTCATAAATATTTATACACACAAATTTCTGTTGACTGGCAGCTTGGCAAAAAGTTGAAAAAGTACGCACATATGTTTGTTGCCTGCTTGGGAATGAAATACGCATACACGCTTTGAATGATTTTAAACGCATTAGCATATAAAATACCCCCCCCCCCCCCCCCCCGCCCCTTCCAGTCGATTCCCTTTTTCCTCGTACCCTTGCACCCTCGTTGAGGCCTCAAGGCAGAGCAGGGAAACTGTCGCTTCAGACAAGCGTCAAACGAATGAATTTTCGCCACAACAAGTTTTACACACAGCCAAACCGACAGAGTTGCAAGTGTGCGTGTGTTGGTTGGGGGTGCAGCTATTTTTCATTTTTCTTGTAAACAACAACAAACAGCAATATTGCACAAGCTCATCCCAACTCGTGTCTGCCGAAAGACAAAACAATAACAAAGCAACTGAGTGCGCTCGAAAGTCGAAAGTGCTCAAACCGGAAATACCCTGTACGCAAACCTTAAGTGGCCAGAACACACACACATGCGCATAATCAACATATTGTGAACTCTTCACACAAGTTCATTCCTTTTCAAATCCTGACTTTAACAGAACAAAGTTCTCAAACGAAGACAACAAAGTTAAAGTGAATGACAATTTTCAAAAAAAAAATTCTAATGCTTCTAAGTCAATCATGCTCAATTACAGTCAATCAAGCTTAACAAACTTAGAAAAGTTGTCTCTAATTGGGCACGCAATGTTTACCTAAGGATATTTTGTAAAAATATTTGAAGTATTCCTTTACTTGTGTCAATCAAATTGAAATGGTATATCAATCAAAAAGTTAAGAAAGTTGACAATCTGGAAGAACCATTTAATATGTTGTGGGTTTTTAAAATTAATCAAATTAATCACCGTTATCTTGACAATCTTGAATTTGCCTTGATAGCTTCATCTGGATCTGGATATTATTAAAAGAGCAATTGTCAGAAAATTTACCTAGTTAAGCTAGAACTAATTTATTGCCAATAATTATATGTACATCACAATTTTGTTTCAAATTAAAAATTGTATAATATTTTTCAATTGTTTCTTTGTTTTAAATTTTATGTTTCAAACATAAATCATATTTGGCTTGAGTCCGATAGGCTTTTGATTGTGTTTTTCCTCATATTAATTGTTTATCGATTCCTACTTTTTAAATGCAGCTGTGGCATTGACTCAAAAGCTGTTGCCTCACACGCTGTGATTTGTCCTTATGCAGCTGCTTGTTGCAACCCGCCGCGGCAGCATCCTTAACCCCATTTCGCATTCTGTGTGTGGGGACAAATAAGCACACATTGTGTGTGTAGAAGGCAAACAAGGACACACACGCGCGCCTTTGTCACAGTCTAGGTGAGCGTCAAAATAATGCACAACTGCATGGAAAATTGTTTTAACAGCTTTTGTATCATAATGGACTTGATTGATTGATGATCGAACGGAGAGAGCTATAAAGCTGCATTTTTTACAGAAATTTTCTTTAAGGTTCTCTTTTTGGGAAATTTTCATTTTAAAAGATTTGGAAAACGATAGCTGTAAATTATTTTGTTTGTCGTAGAAAGCAAAGGAAACTTATGTCTGTTATTAAAAATCTTTCAAAGATTGACTTTAAGCTGTTTTTTTTCTACTTATCTTTAAGACTTTTATACAAAAGATCACCTTTGTTTTGTAAGCTAAGATTCTTCTGTATTGGTTTCATCTATGTTTATATAGTTGTAAACTTTCAATCTAACTATTTTTTTAAATACAAATACTACATTCATTCACTAGCCTTAACAAACAAGTATCATGGCTTTGTAGTATTATTGATATTTCTCTAAAAATGATAATTAAAATTTGATTTATATAAATTTTATGCACGAATTTAATTTAATCTTTTATAATGGTTGGTAATTTATGATACATAAATCAAACTAGCCATAGTTCTTTTTTAAATATGGTTTTTGGTGAACTTTTCTTGAGTTATTTGCACACACATACACTTGCGTTTAGTCGTAGTTGCGTATACTTAATACAATATAATACAATGCTTTTGTGGAGTCCTTGTCTGTCACAGCTTGTGCCGACGGCTGAGCATTGCCCAGAGCTATATGTGGCATACATTTGTGGCATCAGTTGTGTGTGTGTGTGTGTGTGTGTGTTGGTGTGTTATTGGCACATATTGTTCAAAAGAACAGTAGTTCCAACGACAACAACAACAACAACAGCAACAAGCTACTAAAGTTAGATTTCTTTGTTATTGGGCAAATATTAAATATTTAACGACAGAAAAAAACACAAATAAATAGAAATACAGTATACACTCGGTAGAAAAACTAACTGTATTAAAATCGGTCTTAAAAAAAGTAGACAAAGTTACTTTCAGAATTGATAGATCAACAAATTTCAAGAAACTTTTTTCTTGGCAAAATAAATTTCAATTGAAGTAAACTCTTGTTATTATATTAATGCAAATATACATGAAATAACTAAAAAGCACATGCAAAAGAAAGTAACTTTTTAATAATTGGCTGACTTCGTTACCGAGCGAGCATTGTAATAAAAAGCAACTACAAAGCGCGCAAGCCAACAGTAATAAAAACAACAACAACTGCAACATACATTTTTAAATTATATGAAAGCTATATGTAAATATATATATATAGTGTATATATATATATATATATAAATGTATATAGAGAAACAACAATTCGTTTTATACTAAGTACTCGCAATAATGAAAAACCAACAAGAGCCAACAAACAAACAAAACTTGTGAAAAATACACGAAAAAAAGAAAAAGCGAAGATGGCGAACAATGTAAGTGAAAATTGAAAATTGAAGCGCAAACATTGCCAATCTGTTGATTGTCAGGCAAATGAACTTTCCGTTAAAAAAAAATAAGTTTTTGACTAGGCCTCAATTTTGAACTTCTGCCCTTGGAACAAACATAGTTATTGTGAATTTTGAAATTTATGGCAAACTTCCTTTGAGCTAGATAATTTCTAACAAAAACTTCAATCAAATTATTTTTTCGAAAAGAATTCTTAATACTTTGTTATAGAATCTACTTAAAAGATGAACTTTAGTCAAACCCTCTTCAAACTTGCGAATCCAAAAAGATTGAAAAGTTTTCTCTAGACAATATTTATACTACAAAAATCTAAAGCTACTTTCTCATGACTAAAGGTTTTAAATTTGAAAAACTAAAATATTTTCACAATTCGTTTCAATACAAAAAGATTTGATAAAGTGAAGTCCAGAAAAGGACTTATGAATCAATTTTATTTTTAACATGCTTTTACACTATTCAAATAAAATTACGAAACTCAACAAACTTTTTTCTTTTGTGTCGAAAATAAAGCAACCTAAAATGTCGGTTGACAAAAATGGAGGCCCGCTAAATGGACACCGCCCACTTGATACTACATAAATCCTTGTTGAACAGCGAACGAAACGAAAAAAATATTTAAAAAAAACAATGCCGAAAAAGACGGCAAAAACAATAAAGCGCCAAAGGACATGGCTGGCATTTTTGATTTTGTTTACACTACCCAGAGCCGGGTCGGCACAGAATAAAAATAAAAATAAAAATAAAAATAAAATAAAGCTAGTTGAAATACTAACGTTTGACCGGGGCATACCCTACACCTACTCAGTCGCGGGATTAATCACCGAAACATTAAAACAATCGATTTAAGTATTGCAGCATATATATGTCTATTCTAACTATCTGAAGAGCAAAAAAAAAACAGAAGTTATATCTGTCAGAAAGTGTTTATCTGTCGGGAAAACATTTGTTGCCCGCTTCGCAAGCTGCCCGTTGTTACCAACAGTTGTTGCCACTTCAAATAGCGCGTATTTGTACGCTTTGAGCCAAGTACTAGAACGAGTTAGCCCAGCCATGGCAATTGCCAAAAGGTCGCATTCTCTTTATCGGTTTTTGTAGGGTCTTATCACATATGTATGTATGTATTTATGTATAAAAAAAACACCTATGTATATACGAGCTAACAATCTAGTTTTTGATATCAAACTACATATGAGCTGAGTGTATTTTATCTGTGATCTTCAATTCTTTATATGTATATATATACATATATACTTTATTTTTCAGCCTAAGAACTTTCCATTAATATGAGAGTTTTTCAATTAAAATTTAATTTACAAAGCTCCTAAAGTAGGTGAAAGATATAATTTGTAATCGAAAAGTTAAATGTTAGCACAATAAGCAATTTAAATGCAAAAATAGTTTCGTTTTTTTATAATTTTTAGAAGCTTACTTAATTCACCTGTGCTTTACACAGGTTTTTACTTAAGTGAATCGCATTAAAAATAATTGCAGCAGCGAATCAAATCGAATATTCAATTGGCCTGTGGCCTGATTTGTAACAGGTTTACAAGTCAAACTTTCAGCATGGGGTTCGTTAATTGAGGCCTCCTCTCCCCGCATAGCCCAAGTCGAAATCAGTGCAACTGTAATCGATTGATATGCGGCAAAAGATAATTGACCTGCCTTTGTAATTGAAATGTGTTTTTTTTCGGGTCAAACAGGGCAGAGTTCATCAGTTAAATTTTTTATTTAATTCGTTTGATCTTTTCAATTTTATCTACTCAGTATTATCTTTCCCACTTCAATTTAAATTTTTAATAATATTGCTATCAGTTTAAAATGTTTATATAACCTGAAAAGGATACGCATTCGATCTTATAAGCTATATACATATATGTTCTTGATCAGTATCAAAGGCATGGTCAATAAAGTCACATTTCATCTATGGAAACTTGTATTTGTTTTACTTGAAACGATATTCTATCTAAATAAACAAAGCTCGCATTTTCCAAGGTATTTTAAGATCTTCTTATATTTTCTTTTCTCATTACGCTGGCACGTTCATTTAATTATTGTATGTCCAAAAAAGTACATGAGCTTTAAGCAGTAACATTTTTAATCTAAAGTATTTCCGTGCCCCAATCTGAAACTAAGCGACATCGATTCATTTGGAGCTTATGTGCCAAGCCAAAAATGTTGGGACCCTTTGTCGTTTCAGGCTGCTGTTTGGGTTAAGTATTACTGCTTCAATCGCAACCGAGGCGAAGATATCCCATGACAAAAGGTAAACGGTGATTCCCACCAGCAGCCCCAATATCCAGCAGCGCTTCCTGCCCCGCCCACCGCCCACTTCCCCACTGCTAGCAAAGACAACAACGGCCTGAGGCCGCACTCAAAGACGCACATACGCACAGTGGGCAAAATTGACACTTGTTGCGGTTTAGTCAATTATAAAAAAACCAAATAATTGCAGCCCTTTCTTTTAATATGATGCTGTTCTATGGTTCGTATCATCAGCCAGGTTTCCTGTACCAATGTTTCAACTATACTAAAAATAGCACAATTATCTAAAAATGAATACAGAATGAATTCAAAAAGCTGCTCTTTGCTGTCTGAAACTTTTGTTCAGGTTCTATGTAAATAGAATTATAAAAATAGCAATATTAAAATTATATGCAAAATTTTAGCATTGTATTGCATGTATATCAATGTATTATCCGCATAATACAATTATGAGTTCAATGTTTATAAGCTTGTTGGAAATGTGGTCAATTTAGTTAACTGCTTTGAAATTTGAATAACTGATTCCACGAAACAAATAAATTTTATGCCTTCAATTAAATTGCCGACAACAATCTGCAGTTTATTATGCACACCATTTTTCTATGGAAAGCAGTTAACATATTGGCCAAAGCACATAAAAACAAATAAATAATAAGAAAAGATAAGATTCGTGGAATATCTATTTGAAACCAATGATTATATTCAACAAAAAAGTGGACTGTAGAAACATAATTTTTCTAGCTTTGTTGTACAGTTGTTAGGTTAACAGTTGGGGATATGTTAACTTTTCTGCTATGTTAAGACCATACGAAGTAAAAAAAATGGAATATACAGAGAACTCAACAGCTGCTTTACTTTACAGCTGTTAAGTTAACAGAATTGGGATATGTTAACTTTTCTGCTATGTTAAGACCTTAAGAAGTAGAAAAAAATTGTCCATACACAAAACAACTTGAAAGATCTACCCACAGATAAATACCTGATTCTTTGCCTACAAATATTTGTAATTTACAGATAATTCAACAGTTGTGTTATTTTACAGTTGTTAGGTTAACAGCTTTGATTTAGTTAATATAAAAATTTCTTAAGCTGTTACTTTAGAGCTTAAGTTTTTGGTAGGAAAAAATCAGAATTTCCCATTGCAGCCAAAAAGTAGGCAACAGTTTTCGAAGTTGTGAGTTTGTGAACTTGAGTTTTCTTAGACGCCGCCGTCTGTCTGTCTGATCAACTGTCTGGCGCAATCATAACAAGACAGAGCCAAAATCAACCTGAGCCGACCGACACCCGTCTAATTAACTGCCAGACACACGCACTGTCATTGCCAATGGAGGTAGAGGTGAAGGAGATTGGGGCAGAAGGTGTAGTCAAGTGGAGTCTGCTGCGGTGGGCAGGTAATGTAAGCTTGAGCTATAATTGCCATTAGTTTACCAGCGACACAAAATTAAGCACTTTACACAGAGGTGTGCCTAACTGAAGCGGCAGGAGAGAGCAGCTTTTGAATGTGTTTAGTCGGTAATTACATTTTACTTATAATACATATTTTGTATATTCAGAATGAGTTTTAAGTTCTTGAAGTTGAGTAAAATTCAACTCTTTACTTATTTTCCCACATTTTCCCGTCCAAGGATGTTTAAATATATAAACGCATATTTACCCAAATCGACTCAAATAGAAAAAAAGTTTTTAAAGCTTAAAGTCAAGTCAATAATAAGGAGATGAAGACATTTTTCTGTATATAATTGATTTTAAATATTTAAAAAAATATTTGTCCTTTTTCAGATCAGATTTTTAGGCTTTTGTCTAGAAACTAGACAAACTTTATAATTAAATATGCAGAAAGAAGCCCACATAATAAAATAATTTGTCATTATCCTGGCATTATTCTAGCTGAGCAGAGCTGAGCAGCTGAGCTGGCTGGTTGGCTATAACTAAAACCGCGACTATCCTGTGTCCGTCTAAGGCAGCTCTTTGATTACTTATGCGCAGTAAAAGGCATTAAGATGTTGAAATAATGCGATGCCGTGATGAGCGCAGGATGCGGATGCCGATGCGGATGCGGATGCGGATGCCAATGCGGATGCCAATGCGGATGCCAATGCGGATGCCAATGCGGATGCTAATGCGGATGCCAATGCGGATGCGGATGAGTGTAAAGACCAAGAAAAGCTCGAAATAGTCGCACTCAGCAGATGTTCTGTTTTCTGCTTGAGTGTGTGATATATTTAAATACCCTGTACTCATTGAAAATGTGTAAAGGGGGTTGAATGGTTTTCTGCGAGCAGAAAAAAACTAATTGCAATTCGATAGAGAATATTTATTTGTAAATCAACTGAACTGAATTGATCTATTTAAAAAGATGTAATTTGTCAGTTCTTGCAGAACACTGGCAGTTCAAAAATGACATTATTGTTTAAACAGGAATTTTTGTAAGATTAAAGTTTAGCTGTTAGGCGCTGAAAAGTTTTGGACGATCGGACGATCGTTATTTGCTCACATTTTTCATAAGGTGTGGCTTTTGTATTTGGGTACAGGGTATCGAGCAGTCGGGCAGCCACAACTGCAGCACTGCGACTTGTAATTGTAATTATGATTGCGAATGAAGCAATCTACACACTTACAAAAACGTGAAGAGAGAAGCGCACACCAATATGTAATGAATGATAGTTACGAGTATTACGGTAATGGTAACAGCAATAACACAAAAACAAAACAGAAAGAGAAAGAGAACCAAAAAAACAGTGTGACAAAGAATTTAGGGCAACTCTCACCTGTAAGCAGTAAAATCAGCAAAAGCTGATTGCGGTTTTGTGGAAAAACTTCGCCCCCGATTCGCGCCTTAGAAGCGCAAACGCCCGTTGTTGTTGCCGACTTTGGAGGAGATTCGTGTGCCGCACAGGCCTCTGACTTCTTCAATATTCAGGTGTAGCATCGTTTGCTTCCTTTCAATGTCAATGTTTATTTTATTTACGTCAATGTTTGTGTTCGCACATACAGTGTACGCTCGATTAAAGTACTTGTTGTCTGGTTTTATAGCGGTATTCAACTGCCTGCAAAGAGAATTAAATAAAAGATTCGTAAGTGTCTTTAATATACACACATATATTTATAATTCAGTATTTAAAGTATTTTTTTGTAATTTAATGGTTTTTACCTTGCGTATTCACTTAATTTGTTTGGATATTGCTGGGTATCTATTTGTTTGTTTGTATAAAGTTTATGATTTTATTTTTTTGGTATATCTGGTATTTACTTTACTTATTTTGTTTTTGATTAGTTGTATATAATTTTGTTTTTAATATGTCTGATAATTACTTTACTTATTTTGGTTTTGATTAAGTGCATATAATTTTGTTGTTTTGTATGTCTGGTATTTACTTTACTTATTTGCTTTTTGTTTAAAATGGTATAATTTTGTTTTTCGAATATCTAGTATTGAATTTGATTTTACTTATTGTGTTTTTTGTCTAAAGTGTTAAATTTTTTGATGATGTGAATTTTTGGAATGTCTCGAAACCGGGCAAAGCCCAGTTTAATTTAAAACTTGCGTTTTCTTCGTTTTTGTATTGATTCAATATTTGTGTTGATTCGATTTGATTTAATTTAATTCAGTTTGATTGGTTTGGACTGTGTACAGTAGCGAGTTTCAAGTGTCTGTTTGGTTTTTTGCTTTGTTTTTGGTTTGTTTTCTGCTGTACTTGGTACACTTTACTCTGAAGATAGTTTCAACTTTGCTTCTGTAGAGTTCACAATAAAAAAACAACAAAAAAACAAAACCAACTGCACGTTAGGCACAAATATTTCGGAAGCGATAAAAAAAAGAAACGGCAAGTTTGTTTTTTCTTGCACGTTTCGGCACCTTAACAAAAACAACAAACAAAAAGTAACGGCAACTCAAGACGGCAAGGCACGCACGCCAGGCGTACAGACACAAGCACAAAACACACACAAACAGCCGCTCTCTGCTGCCGCTGCCTCTGCCTCTGCCGTAGCCCAGCGCAGAGCTCGAAAAGTAGGCAATGTCGAAAGTTGCGCGCGTTTTTGCATCAAATTCGAGTTTCAAATATTTGTCTTTGCGCTACTTTCGACAGGCGCAGCACATGTCGGGCTTTGTGGTGGGCGGCAAAAACAGCGGAGTTGGAGTGCAAGCTGTTGAGTTCTGCTTCGTGAGTGGTAGTGCCACTCGGGCTGCTTGGCCATTCTCTGGTTGCTTTGCTAACAGCGGCAACGAACTGTTTCTGCGTACGTGCAGCCGCTAACTAAAAAGGCGAGCACGAAACCATTTCCAATTTCAAACAACGTTACCCCAACAAGCGGTCGGCAGCTTTCTGCTTCGAAAGCTCGACGAGTGGCCAAAGCCCGACAGGCTGTCGTTTCGTGAGCAATAAAAACGGCAGCGGCGCAAGCTCCTCGTATAGTGGATGAAGCGAATTCGAATTTGCAGATCGCTCTCAACATTTCTACACTCTTTTATCGATATGTTTGTACATACATAAAGATAAATTTTATTTTCGAATTCAAATAAAATAAATTCTCCTTCAAATTCTTTTTTCTTTGTTGCCCAACTGGCATTGCAAACTTATTGCAGACAAAAAAAAATTACATTTGAAAAAAAATATATATATTTATATATGTACGTTTATATATACATAAATACATTTGAAAATGTTAAAAAAAAAATAAAAGTTTTTTATCTAACGAGGCCTTGAGAAACACTCTACCAGCAGCAATTATTATCAGATCCTTGAAATTGTGTCAAGCTATCTTAAAGCTGTAAATAACTTAAAGTCTGTATATTATGCCCTTTTATATATTATTACTTTGCAGATTTAAGCTCTTAAATAGTTTTAAATTATACGACAAATATACAAACAGACAACGCAGATAAATAATTGATCGGATAGGAAATTTTTCCCTCAACCTGTAACCCACATACGCTTGAAAATTTATATGATCCTTACGCAGTTGCAATAATTGCAGGGCATAAAAAGGCGGGCTTTGGCTCTTCCACTGCGCGCGTTTTCGCAAGCACTTCGAGTGCAGTTAAACGAACGAACTGTTGATTCGAACACACGGCAAATGCGCAAATTCGAGCGCCTGCACCTGCGCCCGTGACGAGTGGCGGCTTTTTGTCGCAGTCTGCGTGACCAACACATGTGCAGGTATTCGTGTTTGGATAAATGCTTGGGCCAACGGGAATTGCAGGGTAGCATGCAATAACAATGCCGATTGCAATGCACTTGACTCCTCCCATCGGTAGCGCCTTCTCGCTTGCACGCTCGCTGCGCGTGTTCTGCACATTAATCTTGCTCACACGACTTATCTGCACCGCTCGCTCTGTTGGGCCCGTTATTTAGTCATCCTTTTTCACATTCTATCTCCCTTGCACCCTCCCCTTTATCCCTCTCTCGGCCACATCCATTTGCACGCACTGCGTTGTCCTGCAAATGTTATGTGATAGCATTTCTCTAAATTAACGCCTGCATGAACACGCACACTTACACACACATACTCGCCTACATTAATGCTTATGTAAACACTTATGTACTTGCCTACATATGCACTGTCCTGCGATGTCCCATGCCCACGCCATTCCCAGCGGGTGCTTACCAGAACCTGGGACTGCATATTATTATCGCGGCGAAATGCGCCGTCTCAATTAGCGTCCCCCGGACTGTGGCAACAATAGCACCATCTGCAAAGGAGGTCATGTCCCGCGTCCAGTTGTTGGGCGACGCGGATTTGGCGCGTAATTAGCAAAGTGACGACGTGCGTCACGCTCAATGTCCCGGTTCAGTGACCGGCTGGCGTCCTGTTAAGTTGTCCAAGTCCCGACAGGCATTTTTTTTTTTACCGCACTGCATTGCCTTTGTTTTTTACACTGCTTTTCCTTACTTTAAACCAATTTTTAATTCCTTTCACTGCGCAAATATAACGGCTTAAGCAAAATGCGCATTTAATATTTCTTCGAGTTTGTTTTCGTTTCGTTCCACGGTTTCGCCGCTCAGCGCTGCAACAAGTGCCAGCAAGCAAAAAATTCGCCGCACGGCGAACATTGCACCAGCAACGGTTTGCGTTCGGCTCCTACCCTCAAAATCTCACTTTGATTTACATAGTATTTACCTTATGTAATGTATCTGCTAATGCCAATCATTGTCTATTTCCGAATTTACAATCTTGTTTTAAGCCAATACGCAACAGACCGTTTTCATTCGTGCTCTTCTCGACTGTTCTGACAGCTGCTATGCTTCGGCCTAAATACATATGTACATATATGTCAAATCATTGCTGCTCACTTCCAGCTTTTCCCACGGCAATTCATTGTCGTTCAGACGTTGCGTGCAAGAGGTGCATTTACGGGAAATGTTCAAATTCAACTTAGTGGCTCAACATCAGGTGAGTTGATGCAAAATATTTCAAACACTTTTGCTTGTTGCATATAAAAACACCAACTGTTTTTTAATATGTAATTATCGTTGCTTTTTTTATTTAACTCAATTTAATTCATTTTTGTTCGTCTGCTTTTATGACGCGTATGCTGCGCTTGGCGTTTGTGCAAAAAATTAAAAGAAAGTGCAACAGCAGAGCGAAATCGGCTCGCCGATATCACAATACCCTTGCAGACTAACCCTACAAATTCCTTAAATGGCAGCCATTGCTTTTTGTTTTTTTTTTCTATTCTTTCTTTTTGTTAACATTTAAAAATGCATTCATATTCTGCAAGTGTATAAGTAATAAGTATATTGTGCAGTTTTAAAGCTAATTTCTTGGACCTACAAATAAGTGCGTACATTTTGTTTGAATTGCATACTCATAATTGATTATAGTGTATTTGTATGTAAGTTTTTTAATCTAAGTGCTTATGCGTGTTTGGGACATTTGACATTAGAACGCGAAAATACAGTTATATTCGGTCAGCCGAAGATTCGAGTGCCCTTGCAGAAAATTAGACAACATGATCCTTCCAAATGTGCCGTAATTTTGTATAGCTTGATTTTTGACAGTTTATTGCTAATTAAATATATATAGTTTTTTTTGAGCAATGCGACGCTCACAAGTGGTTAAACCCGTTAATTTATTGCAAAAATGTGTTTCATACAAAAACTTAACATACGACCGATTTTCCTATGAAAACTATATGGGATAGCGTTTTGATATAACAACAGTTTGGAGATATGTTAAGAGCATAAAGGCACTAATTAATTTTGTGTGGTTATCTTAAAATGGAAATGAGTTTTTCTTACAAAAGTGTGTTCGACTTGCTTCCTTCAAAACTGCATAATATAGTTGTCCGATATAAACAATATTTTTCAGACAAAAAGAATGTTTTCTTATATAATGAATTACAAAGATTGAATAAAATATCTTTAAAAATTTAATTATGACCGATTGTTCCAACGACAGCTATATGATATAGCGACCCGATGTCAATAACAGTTCGAAGGTATGTTGGGAGCATAAAGGCACTAACAATAGCTAAGTTTCATTAGTTTATTTTAAGACACAAAAAATTGCTATAATCGACTGAATTTTTCTATTGAAGTTATCTGAAGCAATTGGAGTTTAGTTGTATTATGAATCGCTAAGTTTGGTTACAATAGCTTGATAAGCATAGACTGTTTATATTGAAGCTATTGGCTATGGTTATCTGGTATTCAAAACAACATGGAGTTATGTTGTTTAATTAATTACAAAGTTGGTTTAAAATATCTTCACAAGCAAAAAAGTTAATTTAAAACTTATTGTTAAAAAGTTTTTGTACGAAATCAAATTTTTTACCGATAATTTATATGGCAGCTATATGCTTTTGAAGTGTGACATTGATTATATGTTGCTGATTTATTAGTAGCTAATTAACACTCTTAATAACTAAGTTGGTTTGCGATATCTCTAAAAAAAAAAAAAGCTATTTTTAACCGAATTTTAAACGGCAGATACAATAGTAACTTAAAAACTTAAGGACTAGAAAGACTGTGAAACAGACGGACAGATGAAGAATATGTATATGTATACTGTATAGAATTCAAGTTACAATTTCTTCTGCAAGAGTTTTTTAAAAAAAAAGCTAGCAATTTGATTGCGGTTTGACGCCAGGCTTTGGATTGGGGTTGGGTTAAAACATGCCGTCTGATCTGGCGACCGGGATGAGCACGATAAGGAATACCACAAGGTTGCGCATGACCAGCCGCCAGTCGTTGGGCACGGCGTACGGCAGCAAGATCTGGGTGAGACGATGCACCTCGTGCGATGCGCAGACGAATATAAACGAAGTAATGATCATGTTGAGCGTCGGAAAGCCGGGCAGCAGCACCAGTACGCCATGCCGATCGGCGGCCAGCCAGATGTGATACTGGCAGACGAACAGCTCCAGCGAGATGCGTCCAAACCAGGCGAAAAAGTTCGAGTATCTAGTTCGCAGTATGCCCGAAATGTTGCGCAGCACCACATAGCCAATGATGGGTATGAACAATATGTAGGAGTGAATCTCTTCGCAGTTCTGGACGTTACGGCAGAGAAATGAGAATGTTGTGTAGATGCCGACGCCGAGTAGGGCCAGCAGGGTGACCGAAATGGAGGTGCGCCGTGAGAATAGATTGCCGTGATTGTTGTCGTCGAACACATTATACTTTTGGGCAATGTGAAAGCAGGCCGCATAGATCATGCCGAAGGTGACCGTGTAACGGTCGAGCTTCCACTGATACCACCACTCGTGGATGTCATCGTCGGTGGTGACGAACAGCGCCTTCCAGGGCCGCGTCACGAAAATGCGCTCAAAGAAGACCTCGGACATGAAGAGCACCGTGATGACGCCCAGGCAGCCAATGCACTTGCACACCAGATAAAGATAGTGCAACGGATTGGCGTCCACCGAGGCGGACGTGATGCGCGGTGGCAGCGAGAGCACAAAATATACGACGCACAGCCAAAACGAGAGCAGTGGCACAAAATAATAGAACTGATATGGCCGGTTCATGCAGAAACAGAGCAGCACACTAAGAAAGTTCACACGGAACATGGCCTGAAAGAAGCGCACGAACATTGAGCCGCCACCGCCAGTCTGCCAGATGTGGGTGAAGTGCGTGTAGCCGGTGAGAAAGAAGTAGCCCGAAATGAGCAGCTTTATGTGCATGTGTATGGGCAGAACTCGCTGGGCTCCGGTCATATAATAGATCAGCACCACCAGCAGTATCCAGCCACGCAGCTCGTCCGTCTGGTCGCGATTGAGCACCTTGGTGAAGCGCGACTCCTCCGTAAAGAACAGGCCCAGGGCAAACACATAGGCCACCGGTATCCAGAAGCTGAACTCCGAGTAGTACTTGTTCTCCTTCATAAAGAAGTTGGTCCGATCGCATACATAGAAATATGCCATAATCAGACCCAGTAGCGACAGTGCCACCAAAGGTGTTCCATAGTCCGTGATTAGCGCGGCCAGCGCATGGGCGGGCTGCTGCTGACGCTGCTGCTGCTGCTGCTGGCGCTGGTTCTGGTGGTGATGGTGATGCTGCTGCTGCTGCTGCTGGAGCGGCACATAAAGCGTCTGGCCGCGCAAATGTAGCAGCCAGCGGCGCAGACACATGCCGAAAACCAGCGCAATGCAGACGCCGAAGAGCGCATAAGCGACAATCTGAAGGCTGGTGTGAGGCTCAGCGCTGCTGCAACAGGTGCCGTCGTTGTAGTTCATCTGATCATTGCAGTACATGTTCCACAGCAGTTGCACCTCCAGCCGCTGACCGTGCGCGCTCAGCCGATGGCCGTCGACGGCCGAGTCCAACAGCCCGTTGGCAATGTGCCCGGCGGATTCCCAGACGCTGACGTCTGTATAGCGAAACACATTTTGCGCCACATTGTTGAGCCGATCGATATCCTCGTTAAGCACCAGCTTCCAGGTGGCCGGCAGCTTCTCCTCGTCGACGCGTTCCGCCAGCTTCCAGAGGACACGCGATGTTTGTGCCACCAGCCGATGAAAGGGCGCCACGAGCAGTGTCAGATTAGAGCCATACTGGCGCAGCAGCTCCTCGGTGACGTTGCCCGCCAGATGGGCGGCATAGGTTAGACCCACCACATAGACGGAAGATAGCTGTTTTTCCAACTCCAGCTGATAGAGCCGTTCAATTAGCGCCGGATTGATCTCCTCGGCGCGTATATACTGCGCCAACATATGCAGTTTCTTGTCCTCGAAGCGCGCCACATTGTCATGGATGCGTGCCCGCGATGAGCCATTGTTATCCTCCTCCTCCTCCGCACCGTTCGCCTTCGCCTCGGTGGCTGTGGGCGGCAGATGCAGTTGCTCGATGAATCGCTCATACAGCAGCCGCACGCTATTGTCGCCGATGAACACGAAGTTGTTCTGGTTGCCAAAAAATGCTAAATATCGCAAGCAGCGTCGCGTGTCGCTGCAAAGTGCCAAAATGATAAGAGTTCGTTAATTCTTTTCAATTCTAATTGATGACTCAGCGCCCCAGCGATAAGTAAGCGGAAAATTTACTCTGTGTGGCAAATGCCCGGGGCATTCCAACTTACGTGTAGGAATACTTGTGCATCATGCAGCCGTACGGCTGCCACTCGTTGTCGCCCTTGAAGCGACCCTTCGACAGCAGCCACTGGCAGGAGTCGCTGCCTAAAGGAGAAGAAAATGTCAGAATTCAGTCAAGGCGATTGGAGGCTGTGTTAAATAGTCCATCAATTTTCTTAATAAACGTTGTTTATAGATTGGGAGGCTACTACTTGAGCTGGCTAATAAGAATATGTTTTAGGCTAAACCGATTGTTCTTATTGGGGTTTTAAAATAACATGTCAATTGCCAAGTTAAAAATATTATAAAAAATAAATACGTTTTTCATATAAAAACAAATTGTCCAACCAATAAATCTATGTGCTATAGTTGTCGAATACTTGTAAGCTATTGTCGATACATTAAAAGCACGCTAACTTCTCCAATTACCAGATTTTTTGAGGATATCTTTGACAATAAGAAAGCTTATATTTAATATATATTTATATATATTTTTTATAGTGTCAATTGGTAACAAAATAATACCATCCTCTGCTAGAGTATAAAAAGGTTCAATACAATTTGAATAGTTTTTTGATCATGAGAATGCTAAACTGTACCCGAACGCAGTGACCGTCTAACTGTGCACATAACGGTGACACATGCCTATATAGATTTTAATGCTTTTTGGGTGCGGGCCTGAGTGTTAGCTGAAACTTTCGAAAAAATTATCTCTGATCTGACTGCCTAAATCGTTGACTTAAGGACATATTGAATTTTACGAATTGAATTTTATTTTATGGGCATACACGAAAAAAACCAAAATACCCTTTACACTTTATGAACAGAGAAAAACTAAAAAAAAGCAAGTGTCAAGGATGCGCGAGTTTGGATCGATTGACACTTATCGATTACGCACCGTAATTCCAGTTGAGCAGGCCATGGTAGAGCACGAAGCCCAGCACAAGCAGCAAAGCTACCTTCTTGGCATTGGTCGCATTCAGCTGCTCCATGAACAGATCCGCCCTGGTTGGAATGCGCTGGACACCGCCCTCGGCAGAGCTGCCAATGCAAATGCCGCCCAGCTCGTTTGCACTCCCGCCGCTGCCGCCAGTAGCGACGTTGCTATTGTTGCTGCTGCAGTTGGCGGCGGCAGAGACCGCAGCAGCGCGCAGTTCGCGCAATTCCATGGTAACCGCGCGTTCTCAGTCGAAGTCCGTTGTTGGCAGTGTGTTTTTACCTGGTGGCCATTTGCAGTTTTCGTTTTTCTTTGCACAGTTTTCTTTATAATCCGTCCGTTGCACACGCTTTTCTTAGCAGTATCGCGGTTTTCGCAGCCGTCGTTTTACGCGTAAGGCCGGGCGATAGGCGGCCCTTTGCAATTGCTAATTATCGCCTGCCAACCGCCCGGGCCAGCTGTTTGAGGGCCTCCGATAAATGTTATCGATGCGCGCGTATAACGCGCAGCTGTGCACTATGACGTCACAATTTCTCATTTCGCAGTATTGCGCGGTAGAATTCTACTACGCAGTTCTATTTCAAAAGTAAGTTCAGCGATGATTGCACGATCAAATCGCTCGCTTAACTTCGAGCTAGTTTTATTACCTGGATCATATATCATGACATAATAAAATATTGCATTATTTTTAAAGCAAAGTGGCCTTAAATGGCGCCATGTTTAAATATGAAGCCAAACAGTTGATTTACCCAATTTATTGACAATAAAATCAATGTTGAAAAGTTTTTGTTTTATTGCTCAATATACTAATACTAATATTACTCAGAAAGACTCAGGATAATTTAATTGAATGACATATTAATAAATTGTCATGAGAACATTACTTGAACCTACTACACAAACACACGCACCTAGCGCGCTACCCGCATTAAGTAACCTTGTTCCCTTTGCACTTATGCGGCGAATCTGTTTAGCCGACAGGTTGCATTCGCAAATGAGATGAAAATCTGCTATCCTTTCGTGTTATTGCGTTTTAATTGCAGTTCGGTAGCAAAATGCATGACTTGCGTCCACTTAACAACTGCGAGGTTTTCAACCAAATGCGCACCGAATTAACCAACTACCATAACAAGACCAAGGCACTTAATAGATTCTGTTTCTACAGCGGTAAGTTTCCAACCTGCATATAACTGGGTCCTTTTTCTTGTATATATGTATATATAAAAATATATATATATATTTTATTTTTCTGAAATTTAACAGGTAATGAAGAACTCATCAAGGATTTGGCTACGCGTGTGCTGAACGTGTTGGAGGAGCATGGCTTAGTTGAGAAGAAACCCGAGCTGAAGGATAAGGACAAGGTCCTGGCTAAGCTTGTCGCCGATGCTGATCTAAACAAGCTACGCGGCTCTCTGATGTATCTGGTGCTAAACAGCGCCGTTGGGAACTTTAAGCCCGAGGAGCTGGGTCGCGTTAATCCGCAGTGCGTCCATTTGCTGCAGCAGCTCCCGGAGCACATGCCGCAAATGGTAACGGTCTGTGTGGCGCTGATTTGTGGCATGGAGCAGCAGCTGTTTGAGTTTCTGGCATGCAGCCCCCACTGGCTGTCATCGCAGTACTTTGATTGCTTCAACGACATCTTGGGGCACATCGTGCCCGACAAGCGCGAGGCGTTGCCTCTGATCTGCGGTGCCGTCAGCGCCGTGACCCGAGCCCTTTGCTATTACGCGCCGGCTGCGGGTACCATGATTGAAGTGATCGTTTGCTCGAATGCGAATGCCACGCTCGTGGATAACGCTTTGCGGCTGCTTCAGCGCCATCTGCTGAACAGCGAGGATCGCTTGCACACGTTGCGTTCGAGCAAGCAGCGCAATCGCTATCTGGGCGAGGCCATTTGTCAGCTGCTTGACGTCGTGCTAGAGCTATTGGCTGCGGTGGATCAGCAGCTCGATTTGCCGGAATACTTTCTGGTCTATGCGCTGCGCTCGCCCGTTCAGCTAATCAAGCAGCAGATTGAGGATGTCAGGCCCAAGCTGCGCAACTATGCCGGCAAGCTAATGGACCAGCTGCAGACCATGCTGTTGCAGGTCAGCGTGGACACGTACATGCACTGGCAGGACATGTCGTCCGGCGAGCTGCTCTTCCATCTCCAGGCGCACATTTGCAATAAGTCGAAGATTCTGGTCGAAGGCTTGGCCAAGGACCATGTGCTCAAGACGCATGCCCTCCGCTCGCAGCTCACCAATTTCAGCGAAGGCGCCCAGACATTCGTACAGCGCCTAGAGACGGTCATGTTGGGCGAGCTGCTAAGTTTCCTGGACGGCGAATTGGGCAGCGCTACCGATGAACAGCTGCTCGCCGGTCTCGACCAGTTGTTGCAGCGGCCCATTTGTTTTGGCAGCGACGAGTGCGTCGAGAGCATTGCTCGCCATGTCAGGCTGCTAACGTTGGACCACGCCAAGTTGATACTGGAACACCTGGAGCAGGCCATGGAAGCCAACCAGTTGGAAAAGCAGGAGCTGGACGACGATGACGACGATCCGGACAACGAAAACTATGATCCGAATGCACCATACGGCGCATTATTGCGCGACGTTCTGTTGCCCATTTACCAGACGCGTCTGACCTCCATGCAGAAGGTGAGGCTGCTGCAGAAGCGCGACCAGCTGCGTCTGCTCAAGCAGTTCAATTTCGAGCGGCCAGATCACACTGCGCGTCGCATCTTCTTCTTCAACCAGCTGAGCTTTGCGGCCGAACGCTTTCCGTTCGAGCAGTTCCTCGATCTATGCTACGAACAGCCGACCCAGACCTGGCTGGGACTCGCCCATCTGGCCATGACCCATCGCCGCTTCGCAGCGCTCTATTGGCATGTCGCCGCTCGCTGTGCACCACACGCCGTCCACCATGTGGCCAGCACCGTGGGCAGCCTGCTGCTGGACGATCGTCTCGTCGTCCACTTTCGGCCACACCAGCCGAACGGCGATCTGCTCCTTAGGCTCTATGAGCAGCCAGTGCTGCTGAACGGCATGCGCTACCGCCAGGTGCTCCGCTGTCGGCGACATCGCTTCAGCTGCGTAGTGCGTTCGTTTCGCGTCTGCGAATTGGTTCTCAATCTCAATGTTCCGCGGGTCCCGTACAGCGCACGTGACTTGCAGCTGGCCCAGGAGAATTATTTGTCGGCTGGCGCCTCTGGTCTCGCCAAGTTTTTGGCGGTCAAGAACTATGCGGCTCTTGAAAGGCTGTTAAGCACACTGCTCAGCTTGGACGCAGTCGAGGAGCGCATCAAGTTCTTTAGTCGCAAGTCCTTGAAAGGGCAGAGCGCACGCTTGCGGGCCTTGCGCTCGGATGCGGATATTATGCCGGCGGAGCGTATTCAGCTGGCACGCAAGAAGCTACGTTTGGCCCGGTCCTATGTGGAGATTCATGGCCCTTTGGGCTCCTGGCGCATCAGCTACTGGCCACTCATCTCGCAGTTGATCATTACCATGGACCATTTACGCGGCTCCTTGGAAACTTTTGACAACTCGCGTCTCGCCGTGCTTGATCTGATAATCGAATACTACGTCAAGAATATGACCCATTCGTTTATCGTTTCACCAGGTAATCCATTCAGAGTCCTGACTGACCAACCATCATCTATAAAGATATATATATATTTGTATACACATTGTATGTTTTACAGATTTACAGTGCAAGGTCCAATTATTGATTAACTCGCGTGTGCAGCACAAGCACTTGTGGAGGAACGGGCAATTGGGGCTACTGTCGGAGGATACTTACAAGCCACGCGAGGCTACCGAATGCGTTTTGGTAAGCACAACATGGATTGTTTAAGTGTTAATATAATTAAGCTTCGAATTGATTTCCAGTTACTCATGAAGGCTTCGACCGTGGAGGCCATAAAGCTGCTGTGTGGCGCCTTGCGCAACGGTATTGACATCGCCGTATTGAAGAACTTGTCTCGCGAGGTCGATGCAGTGGGCTCCAACAGGGCTCACAATGCTTATGAGTTCGTATTCAGATGCTATATGCGCGCTTTTAGGAGGGAAGCGATTGCGCCGGCCAGAACCAGCGAGTATCCTACACTTACTAAACATCTATTGCGTGCTCCGAAACTAACCAATCCGGACAATTTGTCGGCTGCACTCGGTAATTTGAGGATCTTGCTGGGCCCGGCTGGTCTCGTGCGTAAGTCACAGATTATGACTCATATCACCGATTTCCTCGCCATGGAGGAGGACTATTAAATGAAGTATTATCTCTTTATATAAATAATCACAATAATCACATTTTGACGTTCTAAATGTAATTCAATAAATTGATGAATTCCACGGTTAAATCAAAATTGAATTCGCCGCCGGGCTGCATGGTGTTGCCACCTTGGTTAACATGACAGAGTTGCTGTGCAATGTACTGTCGGCGTTGCCGCTACGCCATATTGCTGATCTGGCATCTTTATACGCCGGCTGGTCTGGTACGCTATGATCGACGCATGCGTATGACGTATATGTATGACGGCGGTGACTGATTTTTGCATACGAAAATTTTGCTGCTTAAAGTACGAAGCTAAAGTGCGTGAAATAACGTAAAGTCGGGACGAAAGCCAAACGTATTAACCACATTGCACATTAGCGGCTCGAGTGAATTGCAAACAACACGTTGATCGTCAGTTTTTTGCACGCAACAACCTCGTGTATTTAATTTTTTGCGCATACATTTACCGATATTTTGGTGGCTACACAGACTTAAGGCATAGGCACACAACCATAGCGACGACAGCGCAACGACGACGACGACGACAAGAACGAGCGACAGCAACTACGACGACGACGACGGCGACGACGTGAAGCGCAGTGAAGAAGAAAAAAAAACAAGCGAAATCGAAAGCAAAATTTGTCGAGTCGAGTCAAAAATCTTCAAAGTGTGCTAAGCTGTACGAGTCCGAATCCAAATTCGAATTCGAAGCAAAAGTGTTTCCATACTTCGAAACAGAAACGTAAGTGGAAAAATGGAATCATAAAATGCATTTGTCACTTGTCCACTGTCCGTTTTTTCCCCAGGAAGCATCAGCAGCATCGTTGCGAATTACAAACTAAAGAGGACGGCTGGCATTAGTAGTGACGTTTAAAACTACAAAGTTATTATCCGAAGCAGAAACAACAGCAGCACAACAACCACAAAATAAAAATGAACAAAACACCTCAATTCGAAGTTCCGCTGACCATTGAGCCAGAGCATGAGTTGCGCTTTATTGGTAAGTGTGCGTGTGGGTGTTTTGTGTGTGTGTGTCTATTTTTTGAATCTATTTGTATGAATTCGTATTAGAAGAAAAAGCAACTACTTATCTAGCTGCATTTGTGCAAATGCAATTGTTTTGTTTTGGACTTGACATGGGCCATTCCAAGAGAAGGCCAATTGACTGTGCGTGTGTGTGAGTATGCGTGTGTGGCGGCATATCGATCACTTTTAACCAGCGATGCCATGTGAATGCGTTTTGTAAACATTGCTACAAAGTGGCGCTGACGCTGGCCAATTGCTGCGGCGACAGCGCCAGCAACGGCGGCCGAACAAACTGCAAAGTTCACACGCACGCACACATACATGTACACTGACAGGGCCATTTGTCGACTTGTTTCTCTCTTTCCATTCACTTTGCACTCTGCTGTTATTGTTGTTTTTCTTATTCATTTTTTTTCTTCGTTTGGCCAGAGCTTATCAATAATTTTTCTGTTATTGTTGTTGCCTTAGTTTTTGACATATTTTCGAGTCGACGTGTGTGCGGCTGTTTTGGCATGTTGCTGCCAACAGTGGCGGCGGCGGCAGCGGCAGCAGCAGCTGGCGTCGTTTTCATTTTGGAAATGCCGCTCTATGTGCGCTAAGCATTGGCGACCATCATTCTCCCTCTCTATTTAGCGCGCGAGCGCTCCCTTGAGCTTTGGGAAACCTTTGCAGCCGTCGTCCGTTGTTGTTGTTGTTGTTGTCGCCGCGTTTTGGCTAACATTTTATTTTTATACTCAAAAACTTTTTGTGGGGCCATTTTTCCTTTTACTTTTTGAATTTTGGCCAAAAAGCAACAAAAACAAAAATAACAACAATGCATATGACATTTCGCTTTGATTTCTAGTACGCACAGTGGATTGCATAGCAATATTCCTGATCACAATTGCCCAGGCACAAGTGGGCGCCATAGCTTTTGTATCGAGCCCTGACTCACATTTGCCCATTGTACACATGTGTAAACACACATTAGTGCAGTGGACACATACACATCATGTCTCGCCCAACGATCGGTGACAGACATTTCACGCACACGCACGTTTGTGTGTGTGTGTGTGTATTGGGTGTCTTATTGAATGAATTTTCCTTCGATTATATAAAACTAAATCAGAAGCACAAAAGCGAGGCCCTGTTTTGTATGTGTGTATGCACACACACGCACATGTGTTGTGTTTGCTTTTAATTCAATTAATTTGACATGAAAAACCAAATTTTTTTTCCCCGCATACATACCAACGTCTAAATACCCTAAAAATATGGAAATCTGTTGCTCATCGATGACGACTTTAATACCACTTCATGAGCATTGCTGACAACTTTAGTGACATGTCTTCTGAGATGTTCTTACACTACGTTTGCTTAAAAGTATACCTTACGAGTTTCCATTTAAAAAAATTTTAGACTTCAGGTCAACAAGGGAGTATTGCAGGACGTTTAGTTGCATTGCTTACATTGTTAGTTAATATGCAAAACCTTCTTTGTCTCAAAGCTAATGTAGTCAATTGAAAGCTTATACTAGCCATATAAAAGCGCCGCCAATGACGCAATAGCTTCGAAAGTTATTGGGATTCTTACAGGTTAACTCAAACCAAGCAAAGTCCATTTACTTATTTAGCGCTAACATATAACCTTATTTCTAAAAATCACTTGCAGGTCCATTTAATAGGCCAGTGGTGACAATCATGACCCTCAAAAACAATTCGACCATGACACTGGTCTTCAAGATCAAGACCACCGCTCCCAAGCGCTACTGTGTACGTCCAAACATTGGCAAGATTGCGCCCTATCGTTCGACGCAGGTGGAAAGTAAGTGAAAATCAAAGAATGTTTATTTTGATATTTAGTTAACAATTGCAATTCTTGATATAGTTTGCCTGCAGCCCTTCATGTACGATCAGCAGGAGAAGAACAAGCACAAGTTCATGGTTCAGAGCGTGCTGGCACCGCAAGATGCAGATTTGACTGATTTAAACAAGTTGGTAAGTTGCTCCCGCCTTAATTAAGCTAACTGATAATAATCAATGTTTGTGTTGCAGTGGAAGGAACTGGAACCGGAACAGCTGATGGATGCCAAGTTAAAGTGCGTTTTCGAAATGCCGCCCGGCGAGGCGAACGCAGAGAGCAACAGCGGAGGCACCGCCAGTGCTGGAGCCAGCGCTGGCGCCAATGCGCCCGCAACTGTCAGTACCGGCGAGACGGTCAAGAGCGATGCGCCGCTGTTGTTCGTTATGGACCAGGTGCGTGTTTGTTTGTTTGCCAGCTGCGCGTTCTTATCACATACTTATCACGATTCCCATACATTCTTTGCAGACATCGATTATGTCCGATGCTGCGGAGCAGGCTGAAGTCCTGGCGGCTGAGCTTAAGGAGATTCGAGACCTCAATGGCGTTCTGCGAAAAGAGAATCTTCACTTGAAGGTATGACTTGAAAAAACAATAATTTTGTAATTGCCACTTAATTTTCCACTTTTCAATTCAGGATCAAATCACACGCTATCGCAGCAGCTCTTCGGCCACTAAGCAAATCAGTGAGCCCTATGCTCCAGTTCTGGCTGAAAAACAAATTCCGATGTTTTACATAGCAATTGCTATTGCTGCGGCCATTTTGGGTCTGTTGCTGGGCAAGTTTTTGCTCTGAATGCCATAATTATAAATCTAAATGAACAGCAACAACAGCAACAAAAATAGCAACAGCAACAACATCAACAACAACAACTAAAACAACAACAACAACTAAAACAACAACAACAACGAACACAGCAGCAACAACTAAAAGCAGCAGCAGCCGCAACAAACAATTGTGGTGTATTCTCTAAAAGTTTTACAAAAATAACAAAAAATAACAATTGATTCATAAATTGCTCATTTCAAACTTTTATTAATTATTTACTGTTTTACTATGTTCACATTGCTAGAACTACATCAACAACAAAAACTGTCAATATAAATTCGTCTGAGCAAAACTTTGTAACTTGTTTTGGCCATTGAAACTACCAAAATTATGTAAACTCACACACATATACAATCACACACATATATACACACACACATATATACACACACACATAGAGGACACATGTTTAGATAATGTAATTGTTAAAGTAAAAACCAAGAAAAGATAAAAAAAACAATAACCGTAAGCAGAATTGCAATTTGCATCAAAAACAAAACAAATTATTTGCAATAGCAAGAATACAAATAACAGTCGCAAAGAAACAGAAAGACGGGCAGTTGAAAGGAGCCAAATCGTCTCTTGCTCTCTTTTTTCGCTGCCCTTCTATATCTGTCTCTGTATCTATTGCTCCGTCGCGCTGTACAGCCAGAAGATAGTCATTTAATTGCATGCAGTATTTAGCGTGCTCTCTCCCTTCTTATTGTTGCTTTCACTCTCTTCCGCCCCCTGTCAACCTCTCTCTCTCTCAGTCTCTGTCAGTTTAAATGCAGCGTTGCGCGTGCGTTGTTGCATTTAACTGGAGGAAATACATCTGCTTCCGACACAACTTTAACTGCACACACACACACGCTCACCTTTTCACACACATGATACATATATTTATATGCACACATACATATACACGCTCGCACGCTCCCTTATATAAATGGTTTAAATTGTTTTTTTGTGTAAAGCTCGCACGCTGGCCGCGAATTGTTTCAGCATGCTTGAAAAAGTTATAATTTAAATTTATTTTATTGTTTTTATTGCACTTGCATTTACTTTTAATTACTTTGGATTTGCTACGGTTTATTTGTCAAGTATAAACATACACATAAACACATTAACTGTAAACATAATTAATAATAATAAAAAAAAAAGAAAACGAAAAAATCAAAAATAAAAAACAAACATGCATATAATGAATTTATATAAATATGTATGTATTTGTGTTGTTGCAAATTCCTAAATAACTATGCAAAATTCAGTTCGGATTACAAAACAAACAAAAATAAAAAAAGTAAACATTTCTAATTGGTGAAATAAGCATGGGGAAAATGTGCGTAAAATGGAAAAACCATGCATACAAAGAAGAAAATTCAATCAATTTTTTATGAACATTGATGAAACTGTTAAAATGAAATAAGTATATAAATATGTATACACACACACACACACACACATACACATTGTTAATGCAGCTTATGGGTTTAGCGTACTTCAATTTAAATGTAAATTACTTTTTTTTCCCCAAAATGAATTTTTTTATATATATATATACATATATGCAAAACATCTATATTTGTATCGTCTAAACATGTACTATAAAAACAAAACAAAAAAGAAAACGAAAACTTTCTGTTGAAGTCATTTGATTGATTCATCGAAAAGATGAAAAATCCAGCTTCAACACTTTTGTTTCACACTGCAAAGCATTGAAAAGGGTATATAGATTTATTTATATAAATAAATGCATATTAATATATACATTTATGAATGCTGTATTTTCATACGCATGATTTCGTATTAAATGTTTAACCTAGAAATACAGTCAAAAGGCAAATAAACGCATATAAGCAAATCATAAGCAAATGTACTTGATGTCAGCTGTAGCAAAAACTAAATATACATATATGAAATAAACTAAATCAAAAAATTCAATAATAAAACTGAAATTGAAATTGAATATGAACAGAAATTAAGATCCAATTGAAGAAAATGTTTAGCTGCAAAACAGATTGCAACTGCATCGCTACGAGTATAAATGAGAATTTGCAGAAAATCCCGAAATGTAATTGAATGGGAAAACAAAAGAAAATTTAATATTTACAGCATGAATCTTAAAAACTAAGTGTTTTTTTCTTAAAGGAAAAATAAAAATAAAACATTGTTAATTAAACATCAAATATCATTTAAAAATAAATTGAAATAAATTAGCAGCCGCTGTTGCTCATACTCATAACAAAAAGCACGCGCCAAATGCGACTTATCGATAGATGGGCGGCGCCCAGCAATTGCCTGGCAGATAATCGATATATCGAGTCGAAAGCGATTAATCTGACGCTTTTCGATGCGCGAGCTGGCATCGATGCCGCGCCGCTTGAAGCTTTAGACTTTCACACCTGCAGCAGCAGCGACACAACAGTTTGCGACCGACAACGCTCCGCATCCCTTTGTCCTGCCTGTGATGCTGTACTCCCGTACCTGAGTAGTAAACAAATCGCACGCGCTATAAATAACTAATAAGCCTATTCTACACGAGCCCAATTCAATAAATTTTATGGCAACTTCGATGCTTTGAACAAGAAGCTTGATTAACTAACCGCCAGCACAGTCGGTAACGTCGAACGTTGCCTACTTTTGCGCGCCAAAGTCAAAACAGGCTGTCTAGCGGAAATGCATTTAAATTGAGTTAAGCAACTGTTCTTCATCTAGTTATCTCTCGCTGTTGTGGACTATGCCGCGCCCAGGTAAGTGTCAGGACATTCAATTAGCTGGTATTATTTTTAAACCACAAACACATACAAACACAAAGTGCTGCTGCGGATGCTGCATTAATTACACACACACTCACACGCACACACTGCAAATGCGTCCTCGCGCTCAATGCCAAGGACTAACGACAACTGCAACAAGTAGCCATGCAGCGGGACAAACCACAATACATCAGTCCAACACAGGCACACACACGCATACCCGCACACACACACACTCAGGCATACCCATATCCGCCCGTTTAATTGCTGGCATTCAGTTCGCAAATGTACGGTGAACGGTCGCTTTGAGCCAGAGCCAACCGGTACTAATAAAATAATAATAATAATAAGTTACAAACGAGTTTATAGAAAGTTACAAAAACAGTTTGTTTAATTTTTGCCTGTAAAATTTAACAAATCAAGCGATTCACTTTTGTCGATTAAATGGGCCTCTTTTGAGTTTAGTTTTTATCATTTAAAAGAATCCCCAAATCGGCATCAACTTTAAACGTACATAAAATAAATTCCAATTAATTTTCTTAGTGCACAAAATCTAATAAGAAGCAAACAAAGCATAGTTTAATTCAGGTTTGGTAGAAATTTGAAATGAATAGACTTTTTTAAGCTTAGAGCCACCAGCGGCTGGTTTTATCGAGCGACCACTGTACAGCTACTATGTGCACATGTGTGCGCACAAATTCCATTTGCCTTTGTTCGTTCGTTCGCTCGACATTCGCAGGAAACTTTCTCGGCTAAGGCAGGCCAAACGTTTGTCAATTAGGATTCTAATTAGATAAACAATAATATGATCCGATGGCAACATTGTCTTATTTATGATGCTGTCTCTGTTGATAAACTTTCACCTGCCTACTCTTCGCTCGTTCTCTCTCTCCCTCCCCTCTCTCTGTTTTTCTGTGCTTCTCTTTGTGCTTTCTAAGCTTGCGTCTATTTTTGGGGCCCCAACACGTGGGTGGCATTAGGCGTTCGTCTTTCCCTGGCCACGCCCCTCAACTCCCGCGCACCCCTTGCGATCCCATAATCCGCTTTGCGTTCTTATAAGTTTGTGTGTATGTGTGAGTGTGACTGTGTTTGTATGTGTATTCCTCCTAATTATGGCAACAACAAAGGCAGCAGCATTAAATATTTGAAATAGCTTCAAAAATATGCGCTTTGAAATCTTTGAATGAATTTTTTACGCGTGCCAAAAACTCAGCCCAAACTCCAAGCAGCCCCAAAAAGCGGCCACACACACATACACACCCCAAAAGTCCCTCAACATAGCCACACACACACACATACATTGTATTCAATCTACATTTGAATAGGCTTTTTTTTTTATTTTTTGCTGATGCTCGGTAAGCCCGGTTCCCCGCACTAGACAGAAAATCAATAAATCGAGTTTTAATGAGTTTCCAAATATTTGGCCCCTAGTTGGGCCAAGAATTATGCGTTCGCCTTTTGGCCGAGTCCCTGCAAACCCAACTCAGTTAACTTGTCCGCTCGTAACGGCTGGCCATTGACAGCGGACGCGTCTTCAATCATATACCTTTCATCCTTTCGTCGACAGGATGCTGTCCCTGAACGGACACGCGGACAATGCATAATGACGGCCGCCAACATTGACTACGACTATCTGCTCAAGTTCCTGGTGCTGGGTGATTCCGGCGTGGGCAAGACCTGCCTGCTCTATCAGTACACGGACGGAAGGTTTCACACTCAGTTCATCTCGACCGTCGGCATTGACTTTCGCGAGAAGCGCCTGGTAAGCAGCAAAGCCCCATCCCCATACACCTTGGGTTTATCGCCTTGGTTTGTTTGGATACAGGTTTACAGTTCGCGCGGGCGGCGGCACCGTATCCACTTGCAGATCTGGGACACGGCCGGACAGGAACGCTTCCGTTCGCTGACCACGGCCTTCTATCGGGACGCGATGGGCTTTCTGCTCATCTTCGATCTGACCAGCCAGAAGTCCTTTCTGGAGATAACCAACAGTCGCTTGCCCAACATCGCCTACGCTCCGGACCTGGTGCGTCTCCACCAGTCGAATGGGGCGCCGCCACCGCGTCGCAATTGCAACTGCTAAGGAGGAGGAGCTCCGGCACCAGCAACTGCTCCTCGGGCGCATCCGTATCAAATGCAATTCTCCACTTTAATTCCGTTTAAATCTGTATGTGTACGTTGACTGTAAATAAATGTTGCTTGTTGATTGAAACTCCAACAGGGCTTTAATTACTGCATTAACGGTTCCGCTTACGAACGATTGATTGAATAGATGGATTTGTTTCGATACCTATTTTCGATAATTGTGTAAAAATAAAAAAAGGTATCGAGATCGAAAAAAAAGGATTAAACTCATTTCCTAATATTCAGTGAAACAGCTAAATTTATAGATAAGCCAAGTGATCGGCTTACTTGACCTAATCCCAATAAGCCGTTAAGTAAGAAAAACGCTTGGGCAGCTAACTAAATAAAAAAACACAATTTAATAAACCTTAGCCCGTCGACCAGATCCAGTTGGCCCAAAAGGCGCCGCTGAGCCACAGCCAGAGCAGAGGATTGGTGAGCGCAGAGCTCGCGTTGCGCTCATTAATCCACTGATGGTAGTACTGGACGTCGGCGTAAACCCCGGGCAGACCCGGCTCCGCACAGCCATAGCCCCAGGAGACGACGCCAACGACGCGGCCCTCGTGCACCAACGGTCCGCCGGAGTCGCCCTGGCAGGAATCGGTGCCGCCACGCAGTCGGCCCGCGCACAGCATGCCCGGCAGCAGGCCGCTGCCGTAGATGCTGCTGCAGGTCACGTGCCGGATGATGCTCACATTGGCCGTGAGCAGCACGTTCGAGAGCGAGCTCTACAGTCGGAAGGATGTTGGGTTCATTGATGGGTATTGGGTCATGGGGACATGGTTAGAGAGTTGACTCACCTGTTCGGTGCGCCCCCAGCCGGAAACCTGGCAGGTGGCGCCCGATGGCGTGGCCGCCGTGGCCATCTCGATAGGCGAAACAGTCGGATGGGTGCTGTTGACGGACAGACCCGTGCGCAGGAAAATGACGCCCACATCGTCCCGCATCGTCTCCGTGCTGAAGGTGTTCATGTACGCGATCGAGCTGACGTCGGACACTATGGTGCCGCTGTTGCGCTCGTATCGATTCAGGGTGCCCATAACCACGACAAACTCGCTGGCCTTGCGATAGCGCTTCTTTGAGGTGCTGTAGGAGGGCAGTTAGAGGCTAGCTGGCAGCTCTTGGCAGGATCCCGCCGTACTCACTTGTAGAGACAGTGGGCGGCGGTTAGGACCTTGTTGGGTCCAATCAGGGAGCCGCCGCAAATGTGGCCGCTACCAAAGTTCTTGTCATTTTTCTTCAGTCGTATGGAGACCAGATGTTTGGACTCTGCCGCAACGGCCACGGTGCCATTGATGATGCGCCCCTCAGGAATCTGCGCCCTGCTCATCTCTGTGACTGTGGGAGAGCAGATGAGCATTCCCAAAATTAAGTTTTTAATCTTAATCAACTTTAAATCGAATCTTCAGTTGGATTATCTAAGCTTTACGGCGAAACCTTTACAAAGCATAACTTAGGGCAAAGCTTCAAAGTTCAAACAGTCATTTTCTTTTCTAACATTCCTAATAAGCTTAAAGCTGCTACGGAATGCGAATTCCACTGCAACGCGCCGGGCGGTAAGCTTGTTTGGTTCTTGTAACCAGTTGCCCCACCTCCTTTCCCTACCCCCCTCCATATACTTTAAACTTTGGCCGCCTTGGCCTTGCCGCCATATCTTTTATGCTTGTATTTTACGTCAATTTCCGCCCCGTTGCAGCCACAACAGAACACATAGCAATGATTAATAGAGCAGACGGAGCAGTTATCGTCGGCATGACGAAGATTTGATGCCCTTTCGCATGTGGAGTGTGTACAGACTTTCATTGCAGGCTGTGCCCACCAGATAGAAAGAGAGAGAGAGAGAGAGCGAAAGCATGCAACAGAATGTTGTAAGAGCAGACGCCACCAAACAAACAGGCGCCCAACGTGTGTTATGCGTGTTGTCTTCTTGGAATTGATTATCTTACACAGGAGTAGCCAAAGGCACAGATAATACACTCCATGCATTGTTCGACGTCAATTGAAAGTAATAACAATAACAACAACCACAAGATATGAGTTAAAAACAAATTTGCGGGTTTTCCACTCGTTTTTGGCAGCAACAACCGATTTTAGTCAGCGCGCTTTTCTAACTGAAACACCATGAAAATCGACACGGCATCGAGCTGTTCCAATTGGCAATCAGCGGTGACTACTATCAGCTCCACACGGAGGCCAGATAAGAGATAGAACACACTCTATGACACACACTATTAACCGAATACTGTAGTCATCAAATATCAAGGTATCATAACCCGATCAAATGGAATCGTTTTTGGGTTGTATATTTGTAAAATTCTTATAATATACATACATTTTGGTAGGGGAAAAAATGTGAACACGGCTCGTTACTCGGTCTGCGATTGCAGCCATAATATGCATATGTATGTGTATAAATATGTATAAGTATAATTGGTTTTAGATATTAGATGCATTGTAAATATAATCGAGTTGCCAAATGCTTTGCGCTAACTTTTAGTTTGTGTCTTTATGGACGGCTGTTCTGATTCATACAAACTGATTAAGTGCATAGACACCACACTACAAATCTACGGATACAGTATATGTAAGTATAAAAATTTGCACTACAAATTCCAAGGCACTTATTGGAAATATAAAGAGATTCCGTTTCGTTACGTCGAGAAAAAGTTTTAACTTATAAGGGCCAAGCGAACTAGAGTTTATAGAAAATAAAATGGACGGCATGTGGAAAAATATTGTCTGATAAAAATGGAATTAGTTAAAGTTGAATTGTCGATTGTTCGATCTTCAATCGCACTATATGTAGCCCTGCAGGCTGCGCGATTGACTGTGATGATGACGCGGTGGCTGATAGCCCGGCTCCTGCATTTCCATCTGCATAACAAGATTCTTTTGCTCGCCGCGTGCCTCGTAAGCCTGACGTGCCTCACGCTGCAGTATCAAGGCAGCCAGGCCCAGCAGCATAAAAGTGACCACGGCCAGGGCATACGACCAGCCGAGCACATTGAACTTCGGATACATTAGCCAGTCGCGACGATAAGCGCAGCCACCAAATATGCACACGGCCAAGAACATGAACAGAGCTGCAAAATGAGACAAGGATACGTGCGTTACATGAGTACAAATTAAAATATATCTCGATTACATACACGAAACACCTGCGCCTATATAGGAGAGGCGTATCAGGAGCCATTCGTACTGCAGCACAGCCTTCAGCGGGAGTCGGATGATCGTCAGCGAGAGCAGGGTAAGCACAGCAAAGACAATAATGAAGGACATCGTGACGAAGCCCTGCACAGCCATCAGCCAGCCAGGCAGCAGATATTCACGTATAACATAGTAGTCCTGGAGAAACAACAATTCCATTCCATTCAGTATAACCAATAAATTAACTGCAAGTACTTACATGAGAGAAAATCAAGTGGCAGCCTGTGAACTGCTTGGGAAATTGATATTTCGGATAGACGAAGTTCTTAAAGCAATATTGCCAGAGGCCCATGTTCTTAAAGCTGCTGCGTGTCTCCTCGTACGATTCGATCCAATACGGCGAGCAGAAGGACATCATCAGCACGAAGAAGCTGGCGAATGTCACGATTGCTCCAAATACAACTCCATCTAAAAACACACACACGCACACAAACACAGAGAGGCATTCATAAATGTGGGTAAATGCAAACAGCGAGACGGCGCTTTCAGTAAACAACATTGGCTGCGTCACTCACTTGTCGCACGCGGATAGTCGCCCTTTTCCACACCGTTGTCGGTGGTGTCCTGCGACTGCTGTTTGCCCAAATTGCGCATTTTGGACGAGACACTTTGTAATTTTAAAAAAAATGTATAAACACTTTACAACTTAAACATAAACAATTGAGACTCGAATTAGTTGAATGCACACACCCAACAGCAAGGTGGGGCTGGGGATGGCAAAAATATCGACTAATCGTTAAACCTTTTCAAAGATTATATCGATATTTAACCATCTAGTGAAATGCAGCTAATACTAAAGCGATATTTACTCGTTTGTGATCGCTAGTGTGGCTGCTTAAAAATTGAAAAATAATCTGGTCACTTTGGGCAGAATCAAAATTAACAAACGAGTAATGTCTTTCAATAATTTATTAAAGCTACTATTAACAATACATACAAGCACAGGCAAAAGATAATGTAAGTTCAAAATTATAGAACTTGGTCCACCTCATGATGCTCCAAGTGTTTCATGTAGGCAAGAAAACACGTCCAACACAGACTGCATACACTAATAAATGGCACACGATTGCGTTCCGGGATTAAGGAGAAGTTAATGGTGGCCACCAGGGGCCACACGGCTAGCGCAACCTATAAGGTATAAGAAAATAAGACAGAATTTTCGCTTTAACCGATATTTATTTGTATATGCATGTACCTTGTAGGTGGGAATGAACTTCTTGCCAACTTCGGCCACGGCCTCTGGTACCGTCTTGGACTCCAGCAGACTCATTATGAAATAGAAACAGGTCATTGCTGCCGGCGTATAGGATATGGTCTCCACTGCAGCCTTAATAACACCATAACGCAGAGATGTATGTGGCCACATGGCGCTGGAAACCTGGAGGACAGATATAATGATTGTATTGACTGGCGAATTCCAGTTAAACGGACACACCTTAACCCAGGCGTAAAGCGTGGGTGCTACAAACAGGCCGCCGTACATGCTGAAACGAAAGACGCGCCACCAATCATAGTTGCCTGCAAAAGAAATGGAATGGTGTATGATAAAAATAAAAAAAACACGAATATAAAACTTACCCACGCTCTTGCCTTCAAATGATTGCTGTATCAGGCTGCCTGTGGGCCAGATCAGACTGTACGATATCATGCCACGCACTATGGGATATCTGGTGACAACTGTCTTTAGCTGTTTCCATAGCATTGGAGTAGCCATCGTTCTACGCGCGCATGTTACATGTGTGTATTATATAGTTAGTTGCTGTTTGTGTTAAATACGTAATTCATGTAAATTAATTCACAGCTCAGACCTACATGGCCAACTCAAAATGTTCTGGGGCTTTTGACAATACGGGTCGAGTCATATCAGAGAACTCCCATTGCGCTACAAAAATGCAGCGCAAATAAATGCAACGGCACGTAACATTCGCGATTCAAACATAATGAGTCGCTTGCTGCGTGGAGTTGGACTGCTTGTTATGTGCCTACTGGCCGGCAGCACGTCTGGAGAGGATGTGGAGCAACAGAATGGCAAAATAGTCAACGGCACGGCCGCGGCAATTGGCGAGTTTCCCTATGCGGTAAGCGAGAACGAAAATCAGCACGAATTTTAATCAAAATTATTTGTCTCCGCCTGCAGTTGTCTCTGCGTCGTGCAAAAACAGGCCACCACTCGTGCGGAGCGACATTGCTGAATGCTGGCTGGGTGCTGACGGCAGCTCATTGCGTGCGGGGTGCGACGCCCCAGCAGCTGAACTTGCAATATGGTAGCAACAGTATCGAACGCAATGCCAGCCAGCTGGCTTTGGTAAAAGCCATACATGTGCATCCGGGCTACGATCCGCAGGACAAGTACATAAACGACATTGCGCTGCTTCAGCTGACACAGCCTGTCACTCTCAGTGGCAGCGTGCAGCCCGTACGTCTGCCGGATCCACTGGAGCAGACACTGCCCAACAGCACCGCAGTCCTAGCGGGTTGGGGCTTAAATGCGGTCCGTATGCTTTGGCCGTAACCATGCATTTATTATATTTTCCAATCGCCCGCAGACTGGTGGTGTGGTGCAGCAGAAACTGCACAAGGTGCAATTGCAGGTGTTCAGCGACGAGGACTGCAGTCGCCTACATGAGGCTCAGCTGCACGCCAGCCAAATCTGCGCTGGCGTGCCCGAGGGCGGTAAGGGACAATGCAGCGGAGATTCTGGTGGCCCGCTGCTGGTGCCGGACACGGACACCCAAATTGGCATAGTCTCATGGAGTATTAAGCCCTGTACACGACCACCCTATCCAGGCGTATTTACCGAAGTCTCCGCCTATGTGGACTGGATTGTGGCAACAGTGGGCGCATCACCGACCGCCGATCCACTAACTACCCAGCTCTGGGTTGGTCAACTAATTGTGGCACGCATCCCACCACCTTTGCAGCCGTAACGTTTGTACTTAAATGCGTTTTATTTACCTACAAATTGGCTCTAAATTAAAACATATACATATATACATAACAATAGAAAGAGGTCAACAGTTCACAGAGCTATGTTTCCAGTTGCGCTAATGCCGCGAGCTCCTCCGTTGGCTCCATCTCGCGGGTTTTCATGTAGGCCAGAAATATTGTCCACATCAGGCTGCAAATGCTCACGAATACAACGCGATTGTGCTCGGGCACCAGTGAGAAGTTAATAGTCTGCAGAAACGGCCAGACGCAGAGGCCAACCTGTTTATTGGACATTGTATTTAAATACGTGATTGGACGAAGGCTAGCACAAACCTTGTATGTGGGCGCCACCTTTTCCTTCGCCTCGTCAACTGCTTGCGAAAATGTCTTTAACTCCAACAGGCTCATGCCCATGAAGAAGCTAACGCACGCGAAGGGCCCGTACGAGACTTGCTCAGTTATGGCCTGAAATGGACAAGTTCGCCCTAGATGTGTGTGCCACAGTTGTGCGTAATCCGTACTCACCTTGACGATGCCAGTGCGCAGGTTTGTATGCGGCCACATGGCACTGGTTAGACGCACCCACCCATAAAGCGTGGGCGCAACATAGAGGCCTCCGAACAGGCTAAAGCGCAGAGCACGAGCCCAATCATAGGTCTCTATGGTACGGAAAGGAGGCGTTTAAAACGGCAAACGGCGACGGCTCTACAAACTTACTTAAGTTGCGTCCCTCCAGGGTCTGTTGGATAAGGCTGCCTATAGGCCACATTAATGCATACGTCACTGCGCCCTTGGCCATGGGATGCAGCTTAATTTTGGCAACGAGCCCACGCGTCGTTTGCAGCACTTTAACCGCTTGGGGCACCATTTTGGCTAAGGCACAGTAAGACTTAACAACTAGCTACACACGACAGTCGCTAAGGAGAAGGATTCTATTGCTGTTAACAAAGTCATGGCGACGGCGACGATGACGATGACAATGATAAACGCAAAAACCAAATTTCCCTAGACACACTTAAAAAACCCTGGGCAGCAAGGCCAATATCAAGATAAATGTGGGCCACCTATGAGTGTGTATATGTGGAATATATTTGCACATGCAGTTGGCCAGGAGGTCAAGCGGACGGTCCGAGTTATAAATTGTACTTGCTTTGCTTTCTGGATATCTTGAATGGCAATTTCTCTTTGACCTTTGCTTTAACTTCTGATCAATGCATCTGCTGGGTTAACAACTAAATGTCACAATGGTTGCACAAATACTAAAAGCTGCAATTGTTTTTCGAATTGCCAAAATGCTCAACTCATCTTGTGCAATTGCCATTGAAATCGTATTTGTTGCACGATCGTGCAAAAGCTTTTCCGTTTCCGTCACTTAAGTGCTGTGAAGAGCAGGGAACGCTAGATGCTAGCTGTGGTGGCTTATGAAAGCCGTTAGGCATTTGGCTAATGCCAAAAATGAGAAGAGATGAAGAAATTTTCGCGCCTGTTCCTAATCAGGGTGTAAGTGTGGGCGCACCTATTTATGTGTGCGTGTGGGTATATTTTTGAGTGGATGCACTCAACTAGTGCATGTGCGTCCAAGAGATGGGCGTGCATCATCTCTTTTTTGGAAGACAGAAAGTACGAATTTAATAGTTTACAATAATAAATTAACATAATTTTATTTTTTCAAACTCTACACTATAAAGTTATGATATTTAGTAAGATTGTTCTCAAATGTCTTTGTTAACCCAATTTCTACGAGCACCCATGAAATAAGAAGGTTAGAGAGAACACTATCAGTCTATGAGTCACAAGAACTTAATCATGCGAAACATTTTATGGACATGCTATGCCCAATTTCCTAGAGGGGCTAAGTCAAACGTACCTATGTCATAACATGTGTACTGAAAGCAGAATATGAATGAAAATGTTACGCACGCATACATGTATACATATGCACATTATAAGTGTGTTTATGTAATTGTTTGATGCTTGCAAAATCACATGTAATGTCATGCCATACGGCACATCAAACTTAAAAGTGTTGCGACTGGGTTTTGATTATTGTAATTAAAAATCGCTTGTCATCCCACACGCAACAACAAAAGAAACACCCTCAACTGAGAGATTTGTTTTGTTCTATTTCTAAATGCATTTGCCAAGCCGTTGCGTCGCCGCTTTGAAATTCGCATACTTACATATGTAAGCACATACTATATATGTATGTTTGTTAATATAAGAGTGTTAGCTCGATTAAGCTAGCATGAAACTAAGTGATAAAATATTTTAAAGCTAGTTTGCACTGTGTACATTCGAACGAGCGTGTGCGGAACGCCAGAGAGCGTCGCAGTCTCCGTTCTTCCTGCTACTGTAATCAACTAAACCACAATTGTTTGTGTGTGTCAGCTGTCTACGAGTAATTCGGATTATATGGTGATGCAGATTCCGCTATTCCGTGTTTGCTTCCGAAACGAATGAGAAAGAACGCACGATAGTGTGATGTCACAGTTTCGCGTTGAGCTTCAATAAAACTCCATCAATATTAACACGAATTTTACTTTAAACCTACAAATATAAATGTTCAATGAATATAGTCCAAAATATTTTGAAGAACAAAAAACTAAGCTTTTATCTAAAAAAATGGGTTTTACAAGTTGTGCCAAAAAAAGCTCTTAATCTATGCATTCCGATTACTATAACGTAAGTCGTTAAACTGTGACATCACAACGAAAAGAGAGCTTAATTCTTTGCATAACCTGTGGCTCTCCATCGTGTCAGCTGTCTGATTGAAAAAGCTGTGCGAGCTTTTTTATACCCTGTGCACGCAACTTCCTGCAAGGTAGGTATATTAACCGTTAAAAAATATGGTATTTCAAATAAATAGTTTTTGCTTATTTCTTTAGTTTTTTTTTTGCATTAGCTACATTCTTACTCAGCTATGCGCAACATTTTCATTACTAGCAATGTAGAGTATCTTACAAATACATATAAAACCGAAATGTGCTTAATTTGTGGATTTGTCATTTGATTAAATTAATAATATATAGCGTTATATATTTTTAAAATTGTTATGAAAGACAAGTGATGGACGTTCCAATAGAAACAGGCATCATTTATCATCGGTACCCTTCACATCTTGACCATCTGACTTGGTGGTTTTGAGTGCGGCCACTTGCTTTTTGAATACGAACGAATGGTACTGTTTCGCCAAGGCGGCGCACTTGAGCGGCTCGGCGCCGCACTGGCGATAGCAAGCTATCAATTCCTTCTCCATTAGATCTATGTCGCCCGAGCACTCGTTGGCCTTGGCCCATTTTACGGGTTTGCCAAACAGGTTGTGCACACGGCTCAATGTCTTGCTGAACTGCGTTTCCTCAATTTCCGTGGAGCGTCGTGCCCAGGATGATGCGATTGCCGTCTGTTGTTGCTGGTAAGGCTGCACCCGCGGCTGTTTCTCGCTGCTTGTATCATCGGTGGGAGAGCTAACTGTATGTACGCTAGGTGCTGTTGATGTACGGCTGCAGTGCTCGCAGGCAGCTGGAAATCCGCCCTTCTCTGCTTTGGTGGCTTTTTCGACCCGTTCCAAGACTTCCCGACTGATCTGAAATGGTGATGTATTGGACATTTGCACAGTTTGCGGCTTGCTGTTGTTCGCGCCCATATCGGTACCTATTAAACTGTAAATGTCGTTCCTGATTCGTATAAAATTTTTGTTTCATAAAAATTGAATATAGTCAGATAACTCAAATTGAATTTTGTAACATACATAGCAGTATATTCTGTTTGTGTCTGGGCACACTTTTGACTACATTTTTTTTTAGATCAAACTTATCGATAAATATTAACAATCGATATATCGTCTAATTTTGGGTACATGCAACATTTTCCAGCAAGCCTAGAACATACGCTTCCTTTTCGTGTTTTGGTGTATTTCGGGTGAAAATAATAATAAACGGCTTATAATATTTAATAAAATGAACGAAGAGCAAGAACCTAATGCGTCGGGTAAGCCACTATAGCTGTTGTTGTGTACATTGCAATGTTTTCTGTTACTAATACAATTTTTATAGCGTCGCCCATTCGGGTGCTGCGCCGATTCGTGCACTGCGTAGACGAAGGCGACGTGCGTCAGGAGCTGGCCGATGACAGTATTCTTAATTTTCTTGGGCGCAGTGTCAAGGGTGGCAATGCCGTTACTGGCTATATGCGCACCCAGCTAGCAGGTCGCTTTAGGCACGTTGGCTTTCAGGAGGCGCACAAGTGTTCCGCGGCACAAGAGACAATCCTAAAGGAGCGCTTTGCACGCAGTTTTCAATCGTTACGCCGCCATTTGAGAGCGGCCAAAAATGTACCGCCATCAATGCATTCGCGTGCTGAGAGCGATGACGACGCTGACGATGATGATGTCGAAGGCCGACCAAATCCTATCATGGTTACACCTCCACGTTCCACCGACGATGAGCAGAGTTCGGAGCTGCTGCAGTACATTAAATCCGTAGGCGTAATGGAGGCAATTCATGAACAAAATGATGGTGGCATCTATCTGGGCGAATCCTGCCAGGTGACATTGACTCTGGCCTACCGCTGCACTCCACTACTTTATAAAAGGGAGTCCGCAGTAGAAATTTGCTTAGTCGTCTACGAGAAGTTCAGGCATAGAACTTTGCCGCGTTCCACGGCAACACGGACATCTGGTATGCATCGTCATCAGCGAACGCGCAGCCCCCGAAATATCCACACTGATGACGAGGGTGAGGTGCCGGCACCACGCAGCGTGCGGCGTATGCTTTTCACCAGCTCCGTTTCCGAGGACCCGGAGGACTCCTTCGGAATAATGCCTCCTGCCACCGAGGTCCAGTCTCCTTCTTTGCCAGCGCTGACACCGCGCAAGCGTCAGCACAAAAGCGAATCGAATGTTAAAACCAAGCGCCCAAGTGTACTTGGTGGTATGCGGTTCTAATCACATCAAAGCACGCGGCGGTTTCTAGCCAAGTCTAAAACCCTATCGACTGGCAAAAAAAAATCCCGTCAGCATAATTTGTACCAAACTTAATTTTAATTGAATATGAAATACGGAGCAGTGCCCATTTGGGCAGTTTTTCTGCTTGCGAAGACTGAGCCCAGTTGTAAGAAGTATGCAAATGTTGTCTGCGGACTCCTATATATGATTCTCTAATAATATACACTATCTGTATATATTTATTACAATATAAACAATTATATTTTATGTATTCATAAGTGTTAAAAAGAAAAACAAAATAAACAAATAATTGGAAACTAGTGTCCCTTTTACCCAAAGAAGGTAAATATATGTATTATCAAGATAAACCATATAAGTGTCCACTTTTAATCTAAAATAAATGCATTGAAATAATCCAATTTGAACCCGTATTTAATGATCAGTTCGATAGTCAAGATCATCGATAAATGATCTTCATTCAGATATCGATATAATATAAGCAGACCTGTGACGTGAAGTGTGTGTCTTCGTTTTAATGTTGTTTGAAATTTTGGCGACGCCACCGAGTTAATCAATAATATGGCTACTTTAACTAATACGAATTCAAACAAATCAGATTTCGACTGGGACGAAATAAACGTTGGCGATTGCAACCTGGATCATTCCGAAAATTTCTTTGGTACGTATGGCCAGCGGCTGCTCACATCGTTTTACAGTTTACAAAAAATGCGCCATTTTAGCAGCTGGCCCTTCAAACAAAGCAAATGCTCTTGGCGACGCATTGGATTTTCAACAAAATATGAATAGTTTCAAGAATACTAGTCACAAGAGTACCGATCTCGACTGGAACGAAATCAGGGCCGACGATCATCTGGAAAATGGTAAGCACGGATTATGCGCGCGACTTCTGTTTTGCAGTTGGGCTTAAATGAATTTTACTTCAGAAACTGCTTCCGCCAACAAGGAGAACGTGCGCGTTCCTTTGAATTGGAACAATGCACCCCCACAGAATGAACTGCGCTTGCAGGGTAAAAGGGAGATATTGCTCAATGAGAGGAAGGGAAAGGAACAATACGCTTGTAATCAGAGTTTGGACAAAATCGACAATGTAAATGCGACACATGAATTAAAACTGCAACTGCGGAAAGATTCGCCGGCATTTACTGCTGGTGGTGGCCAGGTAAAAGAGGAGACAGATGAAAGTTACGAATTAAATGAGCCGCTGAACCAAAGTACAATTATTCAACTGGAATGGACGCCTATTTCTGTGGCGGACGAGTCTTCAGTTAAAGAGGATGTTGATGACAACAGTGACGTGAAGGAGCCGCTTGAAGTAAGGCCCAAACTTAAGCTGAATTGGACACCCATGCCCGGACGTCCAGTAGACGGGCCAGGAGCAGCTGCGTCAGCGGCAGTCGCTGCAAGGGCTCCCAGGGCATATGAATGTAAGGATGTGTACCATGCCAAGAGGGAGATGGCCCTGCGGCAGCGTGAGGAGGAGGAGCGCAAAGCACGCGAATTTCGTAGCAAGCCCGTGCCAAACTTTAGGGCTATGCACAAACGATTGGCGGAGACAATTGTTATTCATAGGATCACAGTGCCCGTTACCCCGGAAACAGTTAAACACTCATATGCCCACATGGAGCGACGCAAGCAAAGGGAACTGGTAAGTGGGAATGCAAACGTTGAAAGGACAATATCTAGTATATGTATTGTAATTAAACTGCAAACAGGAAATCAAAAAAGGCGAACACTCGCAGGAGAGTTTAAAAAGTGCGCGTACACTCTTGCATGAAGCTAAACCATTCCACCTACGTGCCGATCAGCGCGTGCGCGAACGCCGGGAATATGATAATGTGGTCCAATGTAATTTGGAGGAGAAAAAAAAACAGGTAAAAACAAATTGTGAGTTTGTTAAATCAATAGTTTAATTATATTTGACGCAATTTTCTTTGGTCACACTACGCCCAGTGCTGTATTTTCAGTGCTGTATTTCGCAGCGATGTACTGCGAATTGCGATAACGATTAGGCGTCTCAATCTTGCGTTAACATATCTATTTTATGACTCGATTTTACGTTAGCATCTGCTATTAGCAGTTTGGGAAAATTAAAGTTTAAGCTTGAGCGTTTCATAAAAGTTGAATCGTTAGTTTGTTGTGTAAAAAGCACACACAATAAAAAAACAAAATAACTAAGTGGGCTGGCAAAGTGATAATTTTGTGCAAAAACTTTCAAAGCCATATATACTCACAAACTTATATATAATTATATATATATAAATAAATTTATATATATGCATACGCATAATATACACATGAACCACATATCGTTCACATATGTATGTATGCATACTTGTTGTTTGTGTGTGGTGTGAGTCATGACGTTTCGGTAAACGGACGGCGTAGAAAACAGTTATATTGTGCATTGCATAAAGGGCGCAACGCGTGACTATCGCAATAGATTTTAATAAATTTCGGTACAATTCATCCGAGCACATACTCAAATTGTAGCAAGCAAAGGATTAACAGCAGCTGCTGTGCGCTTCTTCTCTCGCTCTAACTATATTTATAGACGTACTCACATACATACGCACGCAACACACTCGCGACGGCAGCGGCAGTGAGAGCAACAACAATAGCAACAGCAACAACATCGTCACAGTTGAAGTACGTTACGGTTTTGTGAAGCAACAGTCTCTCGGCTTCACGTAAAAGCTTTGTGTTAGAGCGTACGCCACAAAAATTGTAAACTGTAAACAAAGCTCTTAACCACAGCTATACAGCGTTGGCTCTAAACTGAGTACCACTTTCGCTGCTGCAAGCATAACCGCACAAGCGCACAGCACACAGCGCCCACCCGAAGCAGTCACAGCGTGCACCAACTGCAAACTGCAAAACAAAAGTCGACAAAATGGTTGATCGTCTTGTCAACTCGGAGCTGAATACGCGTCGCATCGCCGCCGTGGAGAGCTGCTTTGGCAGCTCGGGCGTGCCGCTGGCCGTGCCCGGACGCGTTCTGGTCGGCGAGGGTGTGCTGACAAAGATGTGCCGCAAACGGCCGAAGTCACGTCAGTTTTTCCTGTTCAATGACATACTTGTCTACGGCAACATTGTTATCGGAAAGAAAAAGTACAACAAGCAGCACATAATGCCACTCGAAGAGGTGTCCTTGGAGCCAATAGCGGACAATCAGCAGTATCGCAACGGCTGGTATATACGCACTACGACCAAATCATTTGTGGTATATGCGGCAACCAGTACCGAGAAGCAAGAGTGGATGGCGCACATTAACAAGTGCGTCGAGGATCTGTTGCGCAAGAGCGGCAAGAAGCCGGTGGAGAATCATGCCGCCGTTTGGGTGCCGGACGCCGAGGCCAGCATCTGTATGCACTGTAAGAAGACGCAGTTTACGTTCGTGCAGCGGCGTCATCATTGTCGCAACTGCGGCGCCGTCGTCTGTGCCGCCTGCTCCTCGAAGAAGTTCCTGTTGCCACAGCAGAGCGTGAAGGCATTGCGGGTTTGCGACGCCTGTTACGAGCGTCTGCGGCATACGCCAGCCTCCGGCGATTCGGATGCGACCGAGCGCAGTGCTGCCAAACTGAATGTCAGCGGCGCCGATAGTTCCAACGATGATGACACAGACGAAGATACCGCCTCGCCAGCTGCCGAGGCGCACGACGAGCCGCGCTTCTATGGTGACAACAGCCTTGCTGCCCACGACGATTCAACCAGCAGCTCGACAACGACGGGGATGGCAACGCTAACGCACCCAACGACGGCCAATGCGACACCTACATCAGCAACCGCAACGGCGCCGGCCTCCAATAATTGTTGAGCGACGCGCCGCACAGATGACTAGCCAATGCTGTGCCCAATTGATGATGAAAACGGGATGGCACACTGGATGTGGACTGGATTATTGGTACTACCAACTACACTGTACTACATCATATATGCTTTCGCATTGGCTTTGGCTTCGGTTGCGGCTAAATTGCGCCCTCACACGCGTGTTTCTTTTAGGAATATTGTGCTAATCTTATCAGCTTTAGCTTTAGCCCATGGCGCTGGCGCTACAGCTTCTGCTGCTGCGTTTGCTTTTCTGTTTGTCGCCGTTATTATAGTACCCTGTTATAATTCAAACCGACCATGTTAGATTTATGTCTGCAATGTCCGTTTGTGATCATAGAAACAAACACTGTAAACAGAGTACTGTGCAGTCGGTAGTAGTCGACTATCTTCTGGTTATTCGCGCTGACTGGCGCGGATTTGCCAGCTATGAAATCTATATCTACACATAAGTATGCGTAATACATATGTGCAGACATACATGCTTACACGTATGTAGATATAAAGTCCGCTCGCCTATCACATGCTCGTTGAAGTTCCATTCTGTTCCGAGTTCTTAATATTTTTTATTTTCTTCTGTTCTGATCAGCGCCTTGAACATAATGTATTATACTTAACATATATATTTATATATATATGTATATATAAGTTTCTTATGAATCATTGCTGAACTAGGTTGCAGTGAGGGGGTTTTAGTTTTGTCACTTACGCAAAGTACAAAGTATAATTAAGCCACAGACTCAGTTTTGATACATGAGCTATTTCGTTATATTTAACTTTTGAGGTTTAGTTTTCTATTGTTGCCCCCATTCTCAGCTGAGGTAATGACTAAAGTATTTGCTTTAATTGGCCACTGCGAAAGTTGAGAAAGCAAAAGAGAGCAAAGTGCAAAATGCAAAATGGTCTTAAAGCCAAAAACGCATATGGCTAATTAATGCAGGCAGCTGCCATCGCCCAGCTGACAGTTCTAGGGGGTAACGAAGGCAAAGGTAGATTGGTCACCTAGAGAACAAATGCAAAAATGTTGCAATTAAAGGAAACTCGACTCATAACTCCAAAAATGTGTAAATTGTAATAGATGAAAATAATTTATGACCTTTGAATAGCGCCTAGTCGGAAATTGCGCGGCAAACTTTGATAGGAAAATAGGCAAAAGGCAGAACACTAGTTAATAGCACATACCTTACACTATAAAAGAACACCTGCTACAATTAATTGGAGAGCTAATGTATTTCTGTTTTCGCCGTTTTTACAGCAAGAAGAAATACGCAAGCAACGGGAGCTGGAGGAAAAAAAGGAACTACGCAAATTGACAGAATTCAAAGCTCGTCCAAACCCATTTAAATAACTAACATACATACTTTTACAATAACACAACAATAATATACTATACATATATTTTTTTCAAATGTTTTTGATTTGTCTCTAGCTATTGTTCTCTGTTTGTATTGCATGTAACCTGTACACGTACAGCCTAGAACTATAGTAATTGTAATGTCAATCGCCAGACTATCAGTTCCATCTAAATGCGATCGTCTCGATAGTGTGTATGGCATAAATGTCTATAATGAAGCGTGCTTAGTATTCAGCTTCCGCACTCATTTTTCATTGGACTAATTTTCAAGTTGAAAAAATGAGTTGATTTCAATCCACGCGCCAACCATCAAAGTCGTTCAATATTTTTGTAAATGTTATTATTATTATATTAAGAAAATGAGCCAAGCATAGGAGAAATCTCTAGCAACGATATTTTGTTTTTCATCCATTCAATCATTTTAATTTTGGGGTTACGGTCTTTTGGTCAGCTGAACTGCAGTTGCACTGTTTAAAAGAAAAACATACATACTATATATACATATATATATCAAGTTTACAATATATGCATTAATACCATGTGCTTAACAGTATTTATGTTCAATATTTTTTTTCTTTTATATAAACCCAATCGTCTAAATGAAAGGTTTTAAATATATATACCACTAAGCAATCATTAACTGTTTTCTATTTGTATAAAGCAAAGCAAAAAATAAATTTATTAATATTGTAAACGTTGGTCGTTTCATACTTGTGGGACTTTTTTTTAAAAGGATTTTAAATGATGAGGTGAAGTGTGAAAACATTTTATAGTTCCCACATTATTTGACAAAAATTTCGGGCAGCCAGCTTTTTTTTATTCATTTCTCACATTCATAATATAAACATGATGACTTCTGCTGATTCTATAAAAACAACTTTTTCAAGAGTAGAATGCCTTGCATTTAATTATTAAGGATTGCCAGTCTTATCCCTTCAATAATACTAAATACATGCTGCTCTGTTTCTCAATCTGTGGTTACTATCGTTCAACGCAAATTAAAGACAATTAGGTTCTAGCATATTTAAGTTGCATTCCAGCGCTGTATGGATGCGTATTGCCGCACTGCTCACATGCATGCAGCAGCTGGTACGGCACATACCTCTCCCGCTTGCATAGAAAATACGTGGTTTAAGAAACATAAATGATGCTTTTTATTATTTATGCTGAACAGTCGCTTAAGACCCGCTAGGCCTGCGTCGCGTCATTTTAGAACTGGCCATCGCTGCCCCAAGAGGTCTTGACGGTATCCTCATTCCAGTCCTCAACACCACCGACAGTCTCGGCAGCGACCTCATCGGCCCAGTTGGTGGTTTCTTCGACAGGATGGTCGACAGCCTCCTCAATTTTGGGTGGTGGCAGCAGCTCCTTGGCGGCGGCAGCCTCCTCCTTCTCAGCCTCCTCGGGATCACGGTAGAAGAACAGATCAACGACCACGGGCCATTCGGTGGTGCGGGAGATGGTTCCGCGCAGACGGAGCACCTCACGTGCCAGTAGCCACCACATCAGACCGATGGAGTGCGGCGATTTGTTGTTGCATGGGATGGCAATGTCAATGTAGCGCAAAGGCGAGTCCGTGTTGGTAAAGGCAATCACGGGAATGTTCACGTACGACGCCTCCATAATGGGCTGGTGGTCAGTGTTGGGATCGGTGACGACCAACAGACGCGGCTCGCGGAAAGCGGGCTGGATCTGATTGGTGAAAGCACCGGGCGTGAAGCGGCCAGCAATGGGCGTGGTGTCCGTGTACTTGGCGAACTTCAGCACAGCGCGCTGGCCAATGGGACGCGACGAGATGACGAAGACCTGAAACCGGCAAAAGCATACATTAGAGCACGGCTAGAAACTAATATACTTGTAGGAATATCTAAATACTTTGCATATGGACAGTGTGACCAGATTTGGTGTCGGACCAAAATGGCGAAATATGTGTTGAATGTGACGCGTGGCGTGTCAGCTTTGAAGTTGAAATCATTGCATTTCATACCCGAAAGATTAGATAAATCTCATCATGTGCACCAACGCAACCACATCAACGGGTGTATACTTATTAATGCATAATACAAAAATTACTAGATACTTACATCCGAGGCGTTCTCAATGGCCACGATGGCGCGGGCAGCCAGGACCAGCTTCTCCCAGGTCTTGCCAAGGTTGATGATGTTTACACCATCGGCACGGCGCTTGAAGACATACTGCTCCATCTGGAAGTTGACGTTTTCCGAGCCCAGGTGGGTGGTGGCGACCAACATTTTGGTAATGTCATCCTCTTTGAGGGACAGAATATCTAAGCCTCCCGACATTTTAACGTGAAAGAGTTACGAAACCTGTACGATAATTAAGCCACAAAAGGACAAATTCAATTAATTACTACTTCACTCGTGCGAACATAACCTAACTCGGCCATATTTTGTGCCAAATACACGTGCCACTCGGAAAGTACACATAAAATAATGAAAGCACACGAAAAAAAAACACATGTATTTAAACAAGTGTCATTAATATTTGGTAAATATTTATTAAGCATTTTTGGCATTTTCACCATTTTTTATATAAATTTTAGGCGATTAAATAAGTTTTTCACTCGACTCACGTTCTGGATGCCGCTGGGAGCGTTGACAAAATGGACGAGTTACGGTTGGCGTGGAATGGGCTAGCCAATTTTAAGTGTTGTTCAGGTCATGCTGCTTGTTGTTTGGCAGCACTGCCGGCCTCTACATGTCAGAAAGCTAACCGATATAAAAGCGGTGTATGACCCTAAGCTGCTTGCTATACTGCTTACTAAGAGCGGTAACTTTCCCAGTGTTTTGAATTTTCAAATAATACCGGTCCAAAAAGGCAAACACAACTGGCGTTTTTCGTTTTTGTATACACATTTATTGCAAGTTTGTTTTTTATATTCGTAATGTATGTGTACGTATGTTTTCTCAATTTTGATCTCCATGTAACTAACACATCAATGCGTATTCGACAATATTGATACATTTTGGTTTTGCTTCGAGTTGCGTTGCCAATATTATCTAATTTATGGGAATTTAATTCATGTACTTGGTTGGTTAAAAAACTCTTTTTATTTTCCCTTGTCGTTATTATTAATTGTTTTAGTTAGCAATAATATTATTACTTGTAGTTTTTTGTTTATGGAATGTCTTTATTTTCAGTTTGTCACGTGCATTAGTTTTAAAAGGAATATATGTACATACTTTAGAGCGAAGTTTGACATATGATGTATGTGATGTATGCACACTTATGTATACATACATACAAACACACACGTTAAGGACATACACATTTATTTAAATATTCAATTTATTTACTTCCATGAGTTACATGGTAAAAATGTTTATGCGTTTTCTTTATACATTCTTTTTTGTTTCTGTTTTCGTTTTGTTTTTTGTTTTTTAATTTGCCATTTTCATTTTATTTTTGTATATTTATTAAACATTCAACAAAATGCCCTCATTTAAGTTTATTTATCTATATATATATATATATATATATATATATATATATATATATAAGTGTGTGTGTGTGTTTTTTAGGTGTTCTGTCTTTATAACATTAATAAAAAAAAAACAACATGTTGTATACATATACATAAAACATTTGTGTTTTTTTTTGTTTCGATTTGTTTTTTGTTTTTCACGACTTAACTTACGTTTTTTCCTTTGGGATTAGTGTTAAATTACTAACTACTTATACAATGTAATGTTAACTTGTTTTACTTGTTTTAATTTGTCCGTAAAGTTTTGTTTTTAATACTAAATTGTTTTTCATCAACACGTTTTGTTTTTGTTTTGTTTTTGTTTTGTTTAGGTTTTGTTTTGTTTGCTGCTGCTTACGTTTTAAATGTGAACAATTTGTCTTAAAAAATATATACGTAATAATTAACATTTCGCTATTTTTTGTTTTTGCTTTGGTTTTCTATTCCTCTCTGTACTTAATCGTGTATAAAATATTTTTACTACAAAAAATCACTCTTTGCAAATAAAACTCAATGCATTTTCCATTTTTTTATTACTGTTAACATTGTTTGTCTCCATTTTCATTTTTTTTCTGTGGTTATTTTTGGTTTTGCTTGTCTGGTTTTGGTTTTCGTTTATGTAACATTACAAGCTTAAAGCGATTACATGCGGTACTTAAAATTCAACAACAATCCAATTGTAGAATACGTAAATCAAGTGTTTAAAGAAGCACACATAGTTACACACAGTTACAGGATATTCGAGTTTCCATACAACTCCATTAAAAACAGATTCTAAACACTGAGAAGACACACCAAATGAATGGTAACACAAACATTTAATTATTCAATTTTAGTATCGATTTCGTTTAATGTAAAATGTTTATATTTAAGTTTTTATTTTCGTTTTTTTAAGTGTATTTTTTCCGATTTATTAAGATGTTTATTTATGTTTCTAAGTATTTAATTCTGGGCTTTTAATTATTATTACGCATTTCGTGCATGGACTAATGTCCCAGGCAAGCAGAAAACTCAAAGTAATATATATCTATATATTTGTATACAAATTATAAACATCAGCAAGAAAAAATATAAGTTTAAGATTGTGTAACCTTGGTATACATGTTTGTAAGTAATTGAAAAACAATAACTCTGTGATCGGTAATCCGAAAGTTTTTTCAACAATTTGTAACTTAGTTTTGTGGCGATCATTTTTTATGAACAAAATGTTGCAAATTGAAGCTTTAATCTTGGGGCAAATAAATATAAAAGCTGGCACTACGTACGGTCGAAGCCCAGGATTGAGAGAATCACAGGTAAGGCAACGAGTTTTGAGCTCCTGGCATTGTAACGTCGAAATATTTGAATTTCGGTCTAGAAAATTAATACACATCAAAGCGGTTTTGTTATAAATTTAACACAATGTATTATTCGTGCACTCAGCACATCTATCGATTACTATCGATATATCGGACCACCGTATTTAAAAGTCCGATAGTCGGTTAAAAAGTCAACTTTATGGCATATGAAGATTAGTTGATCTTATTTTAAATGTTCGCTTGTACTAATCGGCTAGTGTTTTAAAGAAACCTGAAACTTTATTTGGATTCTGTGCCAACTCAAAATCGATCGCGTGCACATTGTAAAGCAAAGTTAGCTTTGTGAAGTCGAACTTTTTTAAATCGCGCTGTTTTTCTACAGAAGACGGACCTTTTTAGTGCGCAACTTTTAAGCCTCTCGGTCGTAATCGAAATTTAGGCAAATTCATCAATTGGCAAAGTAAGGAAAAAGCGTTTTCAAAAGGCTACAATTAAAATTAATTTGTTATTAAGAACTCTCATTGCACTATTTTTTACGTTTTATAAGTTTTTTTTTTAAATTTTTCAGTTTATCAAAATCAGGAAAAAAAATGTATATAGTATATGTATATATAAATATGGATGCGTGATATATGTATATATATATATATATATATATATATATCAATAAAAGTATGTATATGTACGTGTATATGCTGTAACATTCATATTGTAATCATAATAAGTAAGTAAATACATACATATAAATATGTTAGTGTGTATATGTTTAGCTTTGTCAATTTCAATTTCAATTTTTATTTCAATTCAACTTCAATTTCATTATCAAGTTGCCCTTGAACCTGGGCTTTGGCACTGGAAGTGCTTGCGATTCCAGTTGCTGTTCGATTTCCAGCTACTCTTTCTATATATACCGATATATTTATATCGGTTCACAATCGATTAATAATTTATGCATTTATGTATAATTGAGTAAATACTTAAAAAAAACCAGTAAAACATTAATTACATTTGTGCCTTTTTTTTGTTTGTTTGTTTGTTTTTTTTTGCTTGTTAACATGTCACAGTTCAATCAAGAATAACAACAACTGGATTTCCTTTGGTTTGTGTTTTTTGATCTTCCTTATTCTTCTTATACTCGTTCACGAGATAAAAGATTACATACACGTATGTACATATGTATGTATGTATGTATGTATGTATGTTGGGTTTGCGCATTGTCCGTCTGTACTTATAAACGTGCTTTTCTTTACCGCTATTGAAGCTATTGTTTTGAAATTTGTATTATATACTCACGTATACCAGCGTCATACAAAGTGTAAAATGTTGTTTAACGTGTTTTAAGTTCATTGGCGGTGTGGCAAATGGACGAAATTGCATAACGCCTTTAGCTTTAGAGCTATGGTTTTCTTAGTATTAGAGCTAGAATTGCCATTTTGGCAGTATAGACTACAGATGACCTTCTCTAAAGATTGAGCCTGAAAAATTTGGTCACGCCCGCACCCGCCCGCGCAAATTACAAAAATTTATATTTTTTCCAAAATGACGCTATAATAAACTTTCAGACTGTATTTTGCTGTTTCAAGTTGCTGTTGTATTGTGAACGAGTATTGCGCAGTCGGTTACACCCGACTTCACCGTTCCTACTTGTTTCTTTTGCTTTTGATAACATTTAAAACTTATTTATACGTGTGTTTGGCGTTTTGAATTCTCGTACTTTACCTTTTGTTTAGCTTCACACAAATGGGATTTTATACTCTTGCAGAGGGTTCTACAATATTGGCATAATGTTTGTAGCGCGTATTCTTTATCAGGCCGATGAGTTGTTTTATATCAAATAGTTTATATGGGAATATATGGGCCGATGAGTTGTTTTATATCAAATAGTTTATATGGGAATATATGGGACGATTAACTGTCCAAGAGCAAGAGCTGGATACTTGCAACTTTAAACATATTTTCTCGTTTAACATACGGATATCGATATCATCGACAAGGAATTTTTTTAAACATACCTTGAATTTTTTAAAAGCTAGAGCTACAAAGCTTGATGCTCCCGGTATATAATTAAAATTTTATGAATATCGGACCAATATATGTGATATAAAATAAACTCTGCAAGGGCATTTAAGCTTCGGCATACCGAAGACAACTGTGTTCTCTTGTTTGACTTAAATGTTGAACTCCTATTTCGCTTCTTGTTTCGTTTGTGCTTCTTCTTCTATTGTTTTCATGTTTTTTTTGTGTGAGGCGCTTTGGGCGTTTGTTTTATATTCGTTTTGGTTTTAAATTGTCTTATTTTTCGTTTTTTGTTATTAACTTTTAAAAAGCTTTCAGTTTACATTTATTTGAAACATTTCTTTAATTGCCATACGGCATCGTTTTGATTAAATATACACCGACACCTATATTTGTATATGCCATATATATACATACATATATATATATTCATTCATATATATGTATATATATGAAGAGTTTGGAGAGTTTTTCCTTTTCTTTTTCTTTTTATTTGTTATATTTTTTGCGTTTTCCTTGTTTTGTTTTGTTGTATATTTGCAATTGCTGTACGTGAACGCTTTGCTTTATTTTTATTTAAATCGTTGCCGTTATTTCAAAAATAAAAAATAATTTTTCAATTATTTTATTGAAGTGCAAATTACTTGTTTCTGATGTTCTTGTTTTTCCTCTTGTTGTTGTTGTTGTTGTAGGGACTGCTGCTGCTGCTGCTTAAATGGATTTCGAGTTGGAATATTGGTAGGACTTAAACATTTAATATTAGGATTAGTGGCAAAGCCATTGCCAATGCCAACAATATGATTCATTCCAATCGCTTCAGAGCACCGTTTCCATTTCGGCGATTTCCGTTTTGTAGGACCTTCGGTGCAAGACTCCAAAAAGTTAGTCAAGTACATAAAAATATATCAATTCACAAATAGACCACAAACGTGCACACAAACATGAAGCTAAAACCAAAAAACAAATGTGAATATTGTGAAATTACATTTATCATGCGAGCTCTGTTTGAAGGGAGTAAACAAAAACAACAATATCGAAACAAAGTGCAGCCAGTTTTGAATGTGGTTCATTAGGACACCGCCGCCCACTCGATGGATGCCGTTCGAAAGCCAAGTAAATATCGAAGCAAATCGATGGCATCGGTCATTACTGTGGGGCCATCATGTGGTCCATGGTCATGGAAACAAGCGCGTGTCCGGGTACTGCAAGCACATTAGTGTGTGTGCACACAGATATAGATACAGTTACAGATGCAGATACAGATACAGATACGGATACAGATACAGATACCGATGCGGATACAGATATACATAGATACGGCACCGAACCGAATCGAACATAACCTCATCAATCAATCATCAGCGAGGGGAGAGCGTCACCCAAGGGTTCACATGTAAATAAATTAGTGCCAAAAAGTGAATGTGAAAGTAGAAACAAGAAAAAACATTTTGTGGACAAGCGCGCGCAGGACAATAAGATGCCCTGTAACCAATTTACAAATGGCTGATTTGCTCAACATAATCTGATGATCGGTAATGGATAGTGATCAAATCTTTATCAGGTGAGTTAAGCAAAAAATATATGTACTTTATGTAGATGTACTTTATGGTGTGGACTTGATTGGTAGACAACTATTATACCCTTCTTCGCTGATTTCCTAGGCTAAAGTATGTACAAAAAAAGACTTTAAACAAGCAAACACATGTATATACATAGATGTTTCTCAGTGTGCGTGTGTGTACACACTATATACACACATACACATACATATGTATGTATGCATATAGTAGGAGCAGTGTAAATATTTATTCAGCCAAGTCCAAATATTGTCTAAAATGGTATGTTTATTGCCTGGGATTTGTGGCATCTGCAAATGTTATGGGAAATAATTGTCAGGGCCCTGTTCTTGGCCACATCCAACAACAAGTCGTGCTTTAAGACATTTGAATAAGGCCAACCTTTTGTTAACCCGAACACATGTTGCTAAAAAACAACACAAGCAGCAGCAGCAGCAGCAATAATAACAACAATAACAACAACAAATGAGATATATTGGACGTCTAGCCCCCTTTTGATGGCCCATTGTTGTTGTTGTTGTTGCTGCTGCTGTTGGCAAAGTTTTGAGTTTGGTATTCTTTTTTTTTTTTTGTGTTTCACGTGGGATGAATATAAATAAATACATATGTATGTATGCATATGCGTGTACTTATGTAAATGCATTCATATTTTTGGCATATTTTGTTGTTTCGCAAACTTTTTTGGCGGTTTTATTCATGCGCTTAATTTGCACAATTTGTTGAAAAGTTTGCCGAAATTTTGTATTACGCAGCAATAACAAGTCCTGACTACCCGCAGAACATAAAAGGACTGCCTTTCGCCTAATCTGAAGCGTCATTTGGCATATTAAACATTGACCTCAAAAAGAAAAAAACCCTTTAAATCATCTAACAAACTCGTACATATGCAAATTTTTACCACATTTGCCTGCCGGTATCCATCCGAGTGAGCGAAGCCTTTTCGTTTGCCAAATGGAACCCATTGTTTAAACAATAAAAGCAGGTGATTCTTTACAGGTCACAATACACAATATAGTATGTACATTGTTTAACAACAACAAAAACAACGCACACACATACACACACACATGCTTACAGGACGCTTTAGCATCGCTCTATTTTCATTCTGAATAGGCAAACTTGTGAACTTTTTCCCTTTTCTTTCTGGCTTCAATTTGAAATAACTTTAAATTTAAAGTGTAACGAATAGACAAAAATCCATCACCGACAACACCGATTCTGATTTAGTTTTTCATTGAAAAAGTGCTGCATTCGTAAATTCAGCAACAATCAGTAATCAAAAAGGCCCTCAATCATTAAACTCGGTTTAGTTATGATTGAGTTATGACAGTTTAAAGTCTACATAAGATATTTACTAGTGGGATTACGGAAATGCCTGACGCTTTTTAATTTTGATGTTGTCAAGTTCCTAGTAGGTTTCATTTCCAGACTCAAACCCCCATAACTGTCTCAACTAAAATGCCATATTAAAAGAGCTTCTGGTTGGCTTAACTTTTTTGTCAGAAATCATGTTGAATTTGACAAAAATACTGTCATGTAAAGTTCGTGAATCAAACAAGTCTCTCTTTTACGTTTTTGGTAAATGTATGTTTATGTACATACATAAATATGGTCTGTCCCGTAGATTGAATTTGAATGACTTATGCATTTGAAAAAATGTAATACTTTTGAATTTTGTGGGGCAAATATTATATAATCCTTCGTCGAGTTGGCAGCTTTACACGACCGACAAAAAGAGCACTCATTTTGATTTGATTTGCTAATCTCGACGGTTTAAGCAGCTGACCGTTGTTATGCAGTTGCAAACGGGCTGTCCTAGTAGGTGGTGGGTGATGGGTGGTGGGAGGCGTCGGTGGTTGCTAGAGTTGATGGCGTAATTTAAAGCGCTTTGCAAAGGAGGAAGAGGTAAATGATATGCAAATGTGGGTCCCAAACGCGTTACCTCTGCTCTCGGTTCGGATGCAGATTAAGCCCAAATGAATGACAACAGGAACTGTTGGAAATTGTCCTGCTGGGACTATGATAGAGACTTTGGCGACGGAAGCGGCGTATAGTGTGCCAGCCGGGCTGCTGGTCGGGCTCGGTCTAGCCAGCGTCGTGTGCGTCAAATCAGCAACCGAGATAAGGTAATTTAATAAAGTAATTTCCATATATTTTTATTAGAGCAGCAGCGCACGAAGACAGCTGCACACGGTCATTACGTGGGCGGGTGTCGAAGGCAGACCACATGCTGGACGGGAGCGGCGAGTGGCAAAAAGAACAACACTGAAATGTTATCCCAATCAATTGCTTAATTGAATTACTGCCAAGTGAGTGTGGAGCTTGGACTTGGCCTTGTGCTTGCAGGCAGACACAGAAGCTGTCAACAGATTAAGCTGTTGTTGTGAGAAAGCAGGTGGGGGGGGGGGGGGGGGGGGGGGGGGGGGGGGGGGGGGGGGGGGGGGGGGGGGGGGGGGGGGGGGGGGGTGGGGGGCATGCAGGACATCACTCACAGTAATAACAAACTTACCACCTGTATAGATCTTGTGCGCTGGCAGCCAAGCTGAGATTTCCGAGCAACGGCGGCCGCTCCTTGAGATGATGATGGTTAAGCAAATCCGAAGATGAAGCGAGCCTAAAAACCAGCAAGCAAATAAAAGCCAACGTTAATGATGCAACTTCTTACTTGGTCTATTGAGCCATTCTTGATCTTGGTCTAAATTTTGGGCAGTGTTCGCGGGCTTACCTTAGTTGCGGTGCCTTGATTCCGTGCTTGTCCATAACCTTTTCCAGCTGGCGCACCCGCAGTCGCGACATGTCCAGCTCGTGCTTGACCTTCCAAAGGTGGGTGTCGCAAATGGGATCGTTGCAGCGATGCTTCTTCAGTATTTCGGTGGCCTCGTAGACGGCACCGCGAAAGGTCAGAGACTTGCCCATGGACAGGGAGATGAGCGCACAACAATGGCCCCCATCCTTCTTGGCCAGCCGCTTGCGTATATACTTGAAGTAGACGTGCTCCAGCAGCAGCAGCAATGCTGCCAACAGAATGCCGGCCATCAGCAGCAGAAAGGCTGACAAGAACTGCTCCAAGGCGAGTGGATCTGAGGATTTATGTTCTTGTTTGCCCGGCCGACAAGTGCCCGTCATCCAATAGCGACGCAATCGTTCCAAATCTCCATTGGCGCGGAACTCCAGTAGCCGCTTATTAAACATCTGCACGTACTTGGAGTTGCGGCTGAAGGCCAAACCATAGCCTGGAGAATGCCAGCAATTTCAGGAGTCAGCAAGGGGTCGTTGCAAAGTCGTTCAAGTGCCGGATTAATACACTTACCGGTCATGGCGTACCAGCTGCCCACGGTCATGAGGCGGCAGTCCTCGTCCTGGGCAACTAAATAGTCGAGCACGGTTCCATCGTAAATAAACGAGTCTAGATTGCCATTCAGCACAGCGGCGACGCCGTCAGCAACACTCGTCTTATTGTATCTGCAAAATTCCAAATTCAAATTCGGATTCAGTTCGGAGAGAACTTGCCTGCTACTTACTGTTTCATGTAGTAGTGCATGTCCTTAAAGTACTTGTGAATTGTGGAGTCCGTGTGGCTATAGGGTATAGTGCCGAACTTGAAAGAGGGCTTGTGCGAATACGGATGCACCAAGCGGCTATCGTTGAGGCCACTGAACTCGTGGAACTCCTCTCTGCGAAGTTGGATGGATCAGATTGAATCAGAAAAATGACGCCAGCCCTATGGTCTAAACACAGACCAGTAAAATACCAACCTGGTTATCATGAATGCCGCCAGGTTGGCAGTGTAGATGGCAAGAAAGACAACCGCAAACAGAGCCCAAACATTGGTCATGAAACGCGAAGTGAAGCCGCGGGGCGAGTCCACGTGGACGGCCGCTTGAAAGAGGACCGCCCAGACAAGCCAATAGGTTCGAAACAGCGAGAAGCGATAGGGTGTCACATTCGTGTTCTGAAGGTATAGCTTCATGTCGTAGCCGCTGGGCGATAGCCACTCGAACAGGAATATCATAAATGTGGCCGCTTGAATAGCGACGATACCCACCTGTTTGTTTTTTTGTTTTTTTGTTTGTTTTTTTTTTTTTCGAGGGGATTCGGGCAAGCAAAAGGAGGTCAAAGGCATAAGCAGAGGAGAGAGAAAGAAAGCATGTAGAGAGAGAGAGAGAAAAAGAGAGAGAGAGAGAGAGAGAGAGAGCATGTAGAATTTGAGCGACTTACCGGTTAGACCGGGTAGTTGTGACCAGATCTACTTACCAGCATCCAGGAGGCCGTATCGAAGGGCTCCAGGAACGCAGTGGGCGAAATGATGCCCGTGCGCTTGGCCACAACAATGGCAATGCCAGTTTCCATGAAGGGCTCGCTAAAATCGACGACCGCTTCGCGCTCGGTGTTGATCATGAGAGATGTGAGGACCATGTCCGTCTTGCGGTTAACCAAGTCGGCAATCAAACCATTCCATTTACCATTCTCAAGTGTACCCCATTTACCATCTTCAACCCGTACCAGCTCGTAGGTGAAGCCCAGTTCTTCGGCAAACTTCTCGAGCAGATCAATGCAGAAGCCGCTGCAGCATTGATAGAAGGACTCGTTGCGGTGTGCCTGGCCAACATCAATGTCGGCGGCCATTTCATGATCGGCCGCCACACGGCAGAGCACACCGCGGTCCATCAGACACTTGCCACTCACTGGATCGGCGGGTGACAGATTGATATAGGGTGCCTCCTCGAGGAATGTGATCTTTAAATGGAATTTCTCGGGCACACCTTGCGGCGGAGCGTGCGAGTTACCTGGCCACGCTATGTCGCGTATGTCAAGCTTTTGTGTCTCCCACGACTTCCAAACGCCAATCTGAGCGCGGTTAACAGATCCCCAAAGATGAATGAGTTGCAGTTATACAAAAGCGTGTGGATTGTTGAATGGTGGATTGTGGATTGTAAATTGTGAATTGTGAATTGTAGGGTATTTCGGTTAGTTGGTGATAGAGTTTTTTTATTTTTTTTTTTGAAAGAGTGCCAGAGAAAAACAAGTTGAAAGTCAAGTGATTCAGTGATTAAAAGTGGATCATGCTGCACTTACCTCCTCCCAGACGAGATTCTTATTGTTGGCGCTGGGACGCAGATTCATGATCTTGAGCTCGGCCGACTTAAGGTCGCCGTCGGCGGTAAACTCAATGTTCGGTTTGTTTAGATCACCCTCGATGGACACGTTGCGCAAATACTTGAAGAAGCTGAGCAACAAATTAGCCAAATAGATATACATATATACACGATTAGAGGAGCCAGAGGGAATGGGGTACTTACATCTCGCCGTTGTCCCAACGGCCACGACCCTCGTCCTCGCACGACAGCGACTGTGTGGTCAGGCGGCGATCGCGATTCGCGGGATCGGTTAGATAGGCCTCGACGCCATAGCTATAGATCTTGATAGCGTTCGAGATCTCGTTCATCAGCGCCGCGCTGCTCGTATCGAAATGAACGCCCAGCATGCCGACCGGAAATTGGGAGTGCGCATCCTTTTTCTCAATCACCGATTGACTGACGACCCAGACATAGTTCTCACCGGTTAACTTCATCTCCTCGGCGGCGCGGAGTATGGTTATCGCCTCCGTCTGTGTGGCATACAGAAGCATTACGCGTGCCTCGCTGTTAACCAGCTCCATGAGGTCACTGGTGCGTGTCACCACAATCGAGTTGAGTATGGTGAACTTGAAGTGTTCCTGCATTTCGGCCACTCGTTCGCGCACCGCCTGCACAAAGTCGTCATGCCCGGCGATCTGTGAGGTGACCACCGAGAACTGATGCCATTTGTAGCGCTCAAGTATGCTCAGCATTGCTGCGCTCTGATGCTCGATGCTTGGCGCCAGCTGGAGCTGCAGCGTCGACTGAGACGCTCGGCGCTCCAGGCCCGAATTGTCCGCATTCCAGGAGATTACGGGTATGCCCAGATAGCCGGCCAGTTGTAGAAAATACTGGGCCGAGGCAGTGCTGTGCCCAAACTGTTCGTTGTTCATCATGTACAGAATGGCCGAGACGTTGACGCGCAGGAATTCCTTGCAAAGCGTGCTAAGAATGGCTGCGGGGGTAGAGTTGGTAGAATCACATTAGCATACGGTAATCACAGGCATAGTACAATAGAGACATACACACACACACCCACACACCCACACAGAGAGGAAGAGACATGTTGTGCATGACCAAACGTGTCCTCTCAAAGGGATTCGCTGCTTTGAATGCGCCTATCCTCAATTCATTATACGTGCCCTCATTTAGGCGCCATTCGGGCCCGCTGGCGACAATGTGTGGAACTGACCGGAACGCATCCCTCTACCACCCCACCTCCCCCCACCCACACCGCGCTGGTTTCTGCGTGCGTGTCCTGTGTACAGATGTGTGCGCCAATTAATTACAGATTAGCCAACGCCTGAGCGTAGTAACGTGCTGGCGTGGGAAGCATTCTGCTTTATTAGGTTATCAAGTGTCGCTGGGGGTGGGGGTGGTGGTGGTGGTGGTGTTGGTGTTGGCGGCGGGTGGGGCAGCAAGTATGGGTCGCATTCCCGTGTGAGGTGTTAAACGCAACTCAATTGGTGGTAAGCCTCGAGGGCTGGGGTTTTGAGATTGGTGGCGCCTGCTCCTAATGCTACATACAGACAGACCTCTCCTAAATGCTTAACTTTTTGCGGCAAATGTGTGCCGGAAGTACCTGCCCCGCCACGCCTCCTCATTGCCCAGGCAGAGGCCCGCATAGGCCCGCTAATTGACATATTTAAAGGTGTAACAGCGGAAACCATGACACCTACATTCAAACATACATACATTCAAACAAAAATACACACATACTTTTACAGTTGGGCAAAAAAACGACGTATGAAATTTCAATATGAACGAGATAGATGTAAAGTAAAAAGTGCAAAAATCTATATATATCTTTAAATTTAAAATATAATAAATTTAGGAAAATCCATAGACGTGATTTAAGTGCAGGATTCTTGGCTTCCTTTTTTTCGCTGAGTGCACATTATACGATAATGATGGAAATGAGGCGTGTTGTGGAAAAGGCATTTTTCACGATAAAGGGTGGTAACACTGTAATTAATTCATATGTATTCCCGATAGGGGCATAGAAGTGTCCGCTTCTGGCCCATCAATGTAATCGATCTGCAGCGCTTGAGGGGCTCATTTTGCAAAAATGACCCGACGACCGCTGTGGGGCCTAGATGGTAAATGGCAAATGGCGAGATGGCGAGATGGCGAAATTGTAACTGGCGGTGTTACAAAGGATGCCTCTATTGTGGAATTTTCATTATGTGTCGAGGACAAATGCGTTAGCTGGTTGCTTAGTCGCTTGGTTGCTTAGTTTTGTACCGAATTTTTGGCGAAACAATGACCAGCGATAATTTAGAAAGTTTGTGTGTATGCCACCACTGAAAACTCTCTACTCCACTTCACTCTACTCAGCGCCCGGCAGCTGCCTGGAGGCGAATGTGAATGACATGTCAAAGTTGAAACTTGAAAGTTGAGACCGCTCGCTCGGCTGACACTTGAACAAGCATAACTTGAGCAAAAAATGACTTAGAGACGTAAAGGGAGGAAGCGAGAGAGAGAGAGAGAGAAAGAGCGAGAGGAAGAGGCGTGTGACACAACAGACACGTCGGAAGTTTTTGCCGAACGTGAAACGTAAACGTGAATCTTAGAGAAAATGCGTTGGCCATGCGACTGCGAAGGGTGCGGACGGGCAGTGGCGGGGCTGGGGGCGAGGCAAGGGGCGGATTGGGGGGCGGGCGTCCAGAGTTGCTCAATGCTAAAATCTGAAATCTGAAATCTCATCAAAAAGTTTAATTAACTTTTTCATCACTTTACTTTCTGGTATTTGCATTCGGATGCCAAAACGTAGGAGCTGCTAATTTTACCCAACAGTCCTCATGCAGTGGCAGCCATGCATTCAATTACCAACACCACCAACACGACCAACACCACCAACACCACCAACACCATCATCATCAGCAGCTGGCATCGGGATGACTTGATGGAGCTGACAACGCAGATAGATCGATAGATAGCCGGATAGACAAATGGATGGATAGGCTGGTCGTGGATTGGTCCGATTGATGGATAGGCCGTCAACGCAAGCGACTAGCACAGACACAGACTGGGGCAGCAGCAGCAGGGGCAGATGCTCTTATTAAATCGACAATAGAAAATCACTTAATAAAATTATGCCTGGCCTTAAAATGGGCCAGCGGGCGGTCCCAGCAGGGAGGCTTAAAGGCTTACAGCTCGCTCGCCCTCTCCGCCTTCGTGTGTTCCGACACAATCTTATGAATTTTTGTTTTGGACCTGAATACATTCCACGCCCACTTGGCAACCTTTCGTCCTGCTCTATCGCCCTTTGACTGGGCCATGAAATTTACAGACGGCAAATTTAATTTCGGGCTGAATGAATTTTGATTTAATTACCAGGCGAAAAATGTTTGATTTTTGGCAGTTTGTCCCGCCCCTTCTCCCTGAGCCTTTTCCGCGAGCCTTCTCCGTATGCTCCGCGCAGTCCTTGCTGGCAGCACTCGCTTGTCCATTAAAACTTTAATTGTATGTATTAAACATTTTTAATTGCTTTTGAAATGGTTGTTGGCGCTCCTGTCTCGGTTTCCTCTTCCGTTTCCGTCCATGCATACCCTCTGCCCATTCAAAATGGGTCAAAGGGGTGTAATAAAATTATGTGCAAATATATATATGTATATATATATATATATATATGTATATATGCGTGTGTGTGTGTCTGGCAGTGGGTGGACTTTACCTATAAAATATAAACTTCTGTACTTGATCAGCGTCAAGCGCAGAATCGGCAGAGATCTGTGTGAGCACTCAGAATTAAACGTTGTTATAACTTCATAAGAAAGTTTATAAGAATTTGTAACGTTTAATTTTTAAAGTTTCGAGAACATTTTGTTTTTTACTATTCATTCTTCGTTTATACTTCCCATAAATGTAACATTCCCCTGTAAACATCCCTTTCTCAACAAATGTACTTATTGTCTTTCAGACAGATTGAAAATAAATCAAATAAATGACAATAAAAAAAAAAGAAAAATTCTTCGTTTCAAAAATAAGAACAAAATTCGTTAAAATTAATAACTTTTTTCTTTTTATTTAAAGTACGTTTTCAGGTAGAAAAAGGTTTACCTAGGCTTGCTTATACTGAGTTGCATATACAGGGTATTGGGCAGTCGGGTGTTCTTGACCACTCCTCTTTAATTTGTACGGCGTTTGATTCTGCTTCTGCGCTCGTTTCCGTTTCCGTTTCTGCTTGTGCACGGCATAAAAAAAACTATAGTCTAGTTATCGGGTCTGCAAACAGTTTTTACAACTTTTCATAATGGGCCTGCAATCAAAGTAATTAACTCTGCCTTGCGCCAAAAAATGTTGTTGTTGTTTGTTGTTGTTTGTTCTCTGTCTGTTGTTGCTGTCAATTCAAATTAAGATTGAAATTCAAATTCAACTACAAATTCAAAAGTTTGCCAGCCTGTCAAAAGGTCTCACACAGCTTACGCAAGTACCCTCATGCCACACGCACTCACTCCCAAACCCACACACACACACACACACATACACACACACACACACACACACACGCACGCAGAGTTACTTGAACGTTTTACGCAACGTCGCCTCTGAAAGCGATGGCACCGCCAATAATTCATTCGGCGGATCCAGTTGCGCCACAGCCGCTTGGCATTTATGAGCTGCGGATGCGGCTCCACCTTCTGCTCCTGCTTCTGCTGCTGCTCCTGTTCTGACTCCGAGTGCGGCTGTGGTTATGAGCGCGCTACCGTTTGATGTGCCAGCCCGAAAAGGCAGGCAAACAAAGAGCAAAGACTGCAAGGCAAGCTTTTGGTGGTATTGCCACCAGGCGAGGCAAGTAGTCAATTGAATTGGGTTGCCGCTCATTTATGTACGCATAATAATGCGAAAATTGAATTTTGACACCGTGCTGCTACAATTTGGCTGCCAGCCAGAGGTGTTTATTGTCCACCCCATCCCATCCCCCCTCCCCCCGCACCTCCATTCAGTTACGGTGCTTGTCAGCTCGGGCAACGTCTCTGTCAGCGTCGACAGCGCAGTCACAACTTGTATTCACTTTCAGGCTGTTCACACGCACGCACACACACACACACACGCAACCCATTCAAGCAGACTCACACACACACACAAACTTACTTAAAAACAGGGTGTGAGACTGGTTGGGTAAGTCTGTCAACTTATTATAACATCCATTAATTTCATTTAAGCATCATTCAATTGCCTTCATTTTTATCGCAAGTTGTCAAGAGTTTGGGCAACAATACGACGCCAGAAGAGTAAAAGAGAGAGAGAGAGAGAGAGAGAAAAAGAGAGAGAGAGAGAGAGTTTCCAAGTGCTTGGCTTCTCGCTTGGCTGCTGTTGCTTGAAAATAAGTAGAAACGTTTCACAGAAATGCTATCAACTGCGCAATACCCTGCTTTATTTTTGGCTAATCAGCTTTTAAGCTTTTCATTTCATAAATTTTGATTTATTTGCTTTGTCAGTTTATAGATGGGTCCCTAGTCCAAGTTAAATGTGAATTGTTGACTTGAACTATAAACTAACCAACAAATCATTTTGATTTACTTTATGCTATAAAACTAATGTGCCCGTTTTTATTTGGGGTAACAGGGCATTAACATTGGCTGCTGCTGCTTTTCACGTTGTTGCTGTGGGCCATGTGTGCGAGTTCTTTGCGTTTGCGTCCCTTTAGTCGGTAAACTTTTTGCATTAAACTTCATATTGGCAGGCAACTGGAAGCGGAAACAACGCCGACAGCCAGGCTACGGCTATGGCTATGGCTACGGACGAACCGCTTGAAACCCAAACCCGAATTAAAACCAAAACCAGAAGCAGCAACGAAAACAGCAAAAACAACGCGACGCGCTTTGAGCTCAATACAATTTGGTATTCATTTTGGTTGGCCACGTCTCCACGAACATTTCGATTTGTGTAGATACACGCACACACTCACACACTCATACACACACAGAGGGGTGTGTGTTTGTCGACAGTTTACGACACAATTCGATGGCGAAGCTATTTGAAGTGCTAAAATGGCCAAAAAGCCTGCAGCCGACATAAAAGCACAATAATATTTTTATACACGCATTATGCTAGAACGTGGTCCAGCTCCTAAGCCAAAAAACAAGCAGCCGAAAACTAAATACCCTTGTCGCCGTTTAGCTAATGTGCAATACGTCATAAAACACAAAACAACAACAACAACAACAAAAGTTTCTAAGGAAGCTCTTTACACGTTATTGTTGTCAGATGCTGCTGATATTTCTCTGAAATTAATAGCGCTAGTTAAGGCTAACTTGCAATACAAAAGGACTTCTTAAAACACTTATTCGCCAATAAATTGGGAGCATAAAAGTATGCTTAACCCAATTGTTTCTATTAGAGCTATAGGTTAAAAATAGTGTTTGGATGTTTATAAAATAATACCTTTTATTTTCCGATAAAGGTAATACTCTCAATTGCTAAGTTTGCTTTGAATATGTTAAGAAACAAAAAGTTTTTCTTACAAACACTAAAACTTCTTAATTGTGTATACAATTTTATTTAATTATTTTAATTATACTAACACCCTTAATTGCTAAGATTGGCTTTAATATGTTTAAAAATAATTATTATTATTAAATGTTGCTTTTGGGTGATAATTATGGTTGCTCTTTACTTAGAAAAAGAAAAAGTTCTTCATACAAATGCTTAGATTGCGATTGAATTTTGCCAATATTTAAAAAACACACAAATACTTTTAGCTTAGAATCTAATTAGAATATGTTAAATAAAAGAAAAGTTCATACAAAAGCATACATAATGGATTGATTAATGGTTTCTATGGCACCAGTACAATATAGTTATCCGATTCAGCTGAAATTAAGCCATCTACTGTCAGCAATAAAAATATGGCTCTCTGCCAAGTTTCATGAGAATGTCTTCAAAGCTGAGCGACTTGTTTATATCAAAAAGGACTGACGTACTAAGATACTGAAATGAATATATATATATATAATATATGAATAATAAGAATACATTGGCAAAATCTTTAAAGATGCAACAATTCTTGTTATATCTTTTTTGGTGTATTCGTAATTATTAGTAAAATAAAAAAAAAGTGAGTAGATTTTTAAAAACGATACATAATCAACGGATTGCCTTGAATAAGAATATATATTTCTATAACTCGAACATGCCTGCCTTTAATGTGAGTGCAAATATGATCCCTCACTGTAAGGGTATAACGAGAGCGAGAAAGAGAGCGAGGACAAGGACAAGGACGTGCCGAATTGCGTGCGGACAGAAGAGGCCTGGATAGTGTCAAGTGCCATAAAACACAATTAGTCAAGAGTCATTCGTTGTTTATCACAGTGTGTGTGTGTGTGTGTGTGTGTGTGTGTGTGTGTGTTTTGTGTGTATGTTTTGTGTGTGCGGCACTCGCGTCGTTTGCGATTGCACTCTAAAGTGGTTTAATTGCATGTGAATGCAGCGAATATAGCGCATACGCCGCGTGCGCCTATCAATATTCAACAGCGCCGCCTAGTGTTACACACAATTAATCATTGTGATGATAATTCCAAACGATTACACACACATACACACACACATACAGATACACCAGAACACAGCCGTACATTAATCCGGAAATCGCCACGAGGCGCCGAGTTACCGCAGCACAGTGGGCACACATGAGAGACGGCTGCGCCAATATCGAGATTGTGAGCTCATAAATATAATCTAAGCACACACGCAGGCAACAGCCAACACACACACACGCACACAGAATTAATGTATGTATGACATGGGCGTGGCATGCGTAAAAAGATACTGAAACATGAATGTGTTGCAATCAAGTGCAACCGGTTGCGTAATACTCTGTTTACTAAGAATTTCACTAAATTAAATACAATCAAAATATTGTAATTTCCGTACAAACTCGATTTAAATATAACTCTTTGACAGCACTTTCACGGCAAACGGTAACCTAAGGCGTTGGAGTAGGCGTGGCCAAAGAGAGTACAGGTCATCTAATAGGCAATCAATTCCAAAACTAGAAGTTATTGAGTTAAAAGTTTGGAGGGAAAAAAGCGAAGAGTAAAACTTTCAAGCACAAGCATACATAATTTAATGCGGCTCAGCTCTGCCAAAAAAAGCCAATATACTCTTTTTCAATTTGTGTACAGTGCAGTAAGGAAACTAAAGTTAACTTTGCTTGGCGCAAAACTTTGCGCATATTTTTTAACTTGGTGTTGACGTCACGCGGTCAGCTACAACACACACACACACATACATACTCGAGCCCAAATCCGCACACGATGGCAACGACAATGACAACAACGACAACAACAACGACAACAACAACGACAACAACAACGACAACAACAACGACAACAACGACAACGACAAAAACGACAACGAGCCACAAGAACGAGGACGAGAACGAGAACGAGGACGATGACGAGGACGATGACGATGCTGGCAACGCTGACGGCGCCCCATTTGCCACTCGGTTTTTTGTGCAGCCCCCCGCCCCTGCCCTGGCCGTGGCCCTTTCCACAACCCGTTGCGCCCCTTGCGCGGTTGTGCCTCCTGCCATGGTCTTATCGAATATCAAAGTGTTGTTAAGATGATTTTTCGGTTTTCCTCTTTTTGCTGTTGTCAGATGAGTTTTACACGTGAAATGTTTAGCTGACACACAACTCAAACACAAACACTCACACACACACACACACACACAAGTACACACAGAGCAACAGGCACTCACACAAATGCACTTTTAATACCTTTAGAAGTCTGCCAGCTTAGTTGATTCTCAGAATTTAAGTCAAGGGTCTCAGCTGAAAACTTTTTTAAAGGCCAGCAGCTTTTGACAAAGTGCATTTTTTATAATATTTCATATCGTATTTGTATTCGGAAGAGTCTCAAAAGTTCGGTACGCCATAGGTAAACTTTCTTTGTATAAAGTCAAATTACGTCTGATTCATTTGAACTGATGCAGGCGCCTTGCGCAGGACCTGCCACGTCCTGCCCACGGCGCCCCTCTCTTCCTAAGTGCGCTGACAAAGCGATGCGATAAAATCCATTGATTTCCGGTACAGAGTGGCTGTTTAGGGTTTCCATTGTGCCACATTTCGATGCTCTGTTAGACTATAAATATTAAGCTTTTTTGTTGTTTGTTCTGACTGGCTGATTGACTGACTGACTGATTGGTGGACCACGCACAGTTGAATTCGTTCAGTTTTTGTCGGTTAACTTGAAAATTAATGTTCAATTTCTGTTCTGCGCATATGATATATGAGAGCTTATTTTTTAAAATCTCAGCTCTCTAGGTCTTAGAGTCTCTTTGTCCAAACTAGAGTATATAACAAATTTATTGTGTGCCAACGAATCTTAATGGATATGACTTCCAAACATGAATACCCATTATGCCAAAGTGAGAATTGAAGGTGTGTCCGAAGATATAGAAACCACTAAGTGGTAAATGGTTAATGCCGGAGCACTTACGCGCCATGCAAATCGCGTGTTACCCAAATTGACCGCTGCTACCGGAGCCGGGGCGAAGTCCCACCCACCCAACTGAGTTGGCTGTCCAGTCCGTCCGGTGTAGGCCTCAGCCATTAGCAGCGGTTAGCCTGTCCAGCTGGGCGCTCTTCATCAGAGTTGTCCGCGTGCTACACAAAAAAAACTCAAAATGCAAATCAAGCTTATAAAATTTGGCTAAAACATAGAGAACTTATAGTATTATTATTTTATTCTAGACAAATGCTGAACGATGCTTCATACCATAGAATTTGGGTAAGTGAACTGATTATTAATAAAACGTTTTAGAAAAGTTGTCTTTTCAAACAAGTAAGATATCTGTTAAAGGTATATTTAAAATGCTAGTGAATATAAATCAAATAGGTTGTTACTTAGTTTGTATTGAATGTGGATTTCATGGAGCTACGATTCGTGTCGTCGCACGACACGCAGTCAGCTCTAAAGCTCCGGCGTCCAGTTCTCGGTGTCTAAAGGGGGGCCCAGTGCATATTGGTCATAGAGTTTACAGGCAAGGCACAAACATGCCGTGCGGACTGTCGACCACAAAGATGCGGCTGCAGTTGGTAAACGAGGACCAAACTGGGGAAAGGGAAAGGGGTTCTATTTCCCTGTCTGTGAGTGCGCATCATTAGCAGCTTTCTGTACACAATAAAGCAATACAAGGACTAGGCTACGATTTTAGGCCTGAGCTGTTGGCGACAGCTTCAACTTTAACCACAGCTTGACGGACACACACACACAAATACACATGTACAGCATGTCAACAAACCCAAGCCCGAAACCGACACCAACATCGATACCAACACCAACACCGAAACCTAAGCCATAACCCGTAACGCGTAACCTTAAACCGACAAGCAAACTGCTTGCCAGCTCGGCTGAGCGCAATAACAAAAAAAAATAGCTGAGGGCAAAGCAACCGCAGGCCCCCGGGCTCGGCCAGATTGTTGCTGGCGTCGGTGCCGTTCCAGTTTTTCCAAGTGGCAGGACCCGAACAAACCGAGCATTATGTGTAAATAACAAGCAGGAGTGGTCGACGCGTCGACACTGCACGACCAGGCGATGCCCTCTCTTTATCGCAGCAAAAAATTCGCCTTGCTAATGATTATCTTTGAAATAAAGTAAGCCCAGTTTGTTGCACTGATCAGAAGTACACACACACATATATATATATATATATATATATATATATATACATATATATATATATATATACATATATGTATATGCATCATATAAAAGAAAGTTCGTCCTTTTGGCAAATGCCAATAAGCCCACTTTCCACAGAAGGCATAATAGAAAGTTGAAGCAATGCGCAAAAGAGTCCAAGTTCAAAAGTCTTCATGCGCCAGGGATAGGGTTAGGGGCAGAAGCATGCGACTGGGACGGGCGCGGGCGCGGGGGCGGGGGCGGGGGCTGGGGCCAGTCAGTTGACCTGGAACTGACTGTAAGCATCCTTGTGGCCCAATTAGGTGGCGTAAGTCAACGTCGGAGCTGTGCGAACTGCGTTAGTTCAGTCTACAAGTATTTATGCGAAGCATGCCCAACGAAATCTACTTTGTCTCTGTCTCCATCCGCATCTTGATTTCCCGTCTCTATTCAACCGCGTATGTGTGTCTGTGTGTTAGTGTGTGTGTGTTGGTTGGAGATTTTTCTGCGTTTTCTTGCTCGGTTTGACTTTAGTAGGTGTTGCTGGCTAGGGCAGGGCACGGTACGAGCATCCTTTTACATTTGACCGACTCTGGGCTGTGGTTGGGTTCTGTTGCTTCAACTCTTCGCAGCAAATCCTTTAAGTCCCTGCGCTGGCCATTTGTTTCGGTCTCATTGCCATTTTCTTCGCCCGAGGACACCCGCAAACAAGGCGCAAGTTGTCTGTCTGTCTGTCGTCAGTCTGCAGCTGCAGCGGATGGAGATGTTTCTTGCAGGCTGGCAGCAGGCAGCAGGCAGGAGGCAACAAGGGCACGGACTGCCAGGGGCCACGTATTTTGTGGCTTACAGTTCTGTTCGGTTAGGTATTCACTTTCAGTTGAATGGGTTTCTTTGCCAATGCGATTCCACATTTGCCAGTTTCAATAAACAAGTTCCTTCTCGACTAGTTGCGCAAATGGAACTCCTGCCACACATTGCCCAATGCCGTCTCCATACTCCACTGCACTCTACAGGCAGCCTTGAATTAGTAATCATCAAAATTTATGAGCAAGAACATACTTTGTATGTAACACACACAAAGTACAAAGTACAAACATACATATATACATACATATGTATTTATGTACGTGTGTTTGCCTGCAACACTTGCGTGATAATGTCAAATCTCATTGAGTACGTCAGGCACCTGTTCGAAGTATGCTTTAAAGGGTATCATGATTTTGTCTATTAGTTTCTTACAAGTCGAAGCACGTATTCTTAATCTTACCTTTTTTAGTAGCTTTAAATCTATAAAATTGATTGCCAACATCCTGTTTTGAGCATATATTACCACACTACACTTCCTTCAACACTCCATCCACAATAATTTGGTAGGTATCTTTGGAAGCTGAGGAAATATTTTGAGGCTTATTGAAAAGAAGAATATATAGTCGAAAGGTTTATGTCTTTAGCTTTTGTAGTTCACAAAACAGGCAGACGGATATGGTTTAATCGATTGGCTTAGTCGTCCTGATCAGGAATATATATTCAAATGTATATCTATATACTTAATGGGGTCTAAGGTGCCTATATTCAGTCCAGGGCACATCGCAGCTGTGCATGCTCTAATAAAGCATACTGACTTGTTTTCACTCGCCCATTCATTCGACGTGGGCTGTGTGTTGGTTTAAACACGCTTTCAAGTGCTGGGTGGACTCGCGACAGGTGAGGAGGCAGGCGGGAAGGTTGGCTGGTCCTGATGCTGATGCTTATGCTATGCTGTAGTCTGGTGTGCTGTGCTGTGGTGGGGCAACAGCGGAGAAACCAATCAGGACCATCGACAAGAGCCTAAGTATCGATGCCAATGCCAGCTCCTTTGACCGACGCTATCGGCACTTACACAGGTGTTGAAAGCGCCTGCCGCTTAACGACAGGAACATGCTTCAACAGCATATTAATGTGTACTTTGAAGGTGTGGCAGCCTCACTCTCTCTCTTTCTCTCTTTCTCTCACTCTCTGTCTCTGCCGCTTGCCTATCGTTCATTGTTGCTGTTGTTGTTGTTGTTGCGGTGGCTTCTATCAATGCGGTCAATGAGCGATGGACACTCAAAAGCGGAACGGAGGTAGGCGCAGGGACATTTGTAATGCTGCATGTAGACAATGTGTAAACAAGGTTAACAATGTGGGGGCGAATGTCATGAACGAGGGGAGGAGCTGTAATCTGCATTGCGTTGCGGTGGGGCGCAGTGAATGATAACTAGGCGGGTAATTATTGCAAATGCATTTTGCATTCACTTGCCACCTGCGTCTAAAAGTGGACCAGCAACAAAATTGGTGACCTCAATCAATATGACAGGAATGTGATTTCGAATGTTTTGGTTTGTAATTTAGATCTTCTCTCGTTAGGATTGTATTTTCAGTAGAATGTTTAAGCTTTGTTCCATTTAAAATGTTTGAAAAAAATGTGATTAACATTTTTAAATGGATGCGAAAAAGCTGGTTCTTGCCTTGGCGCAATCTGTAAAAGGAACCGTTGCTGCGAACAGCGGTCACCAGGTCCATCGCCTTAGCCATCCATCTGTTCGGCTGACAAGAAAAATGACTTTTCAAGTCTGTGCCGGGAGCTGTGACACAATGGAGGAGTGATATATGAAGCGGGCGAAGAACTGTAACTGAAATACTTATCATTTAGCTGGGCCTATGCTGGGTGTGCGACGATTTGCGGTTTAGTCATTCAATCATTTATTGACAGCAACAATGAGCCAGTCAACACACACACACACACATCTATACATATATATATATACATATATATATATATATATACCACACCCTCACACACACATTGTTATACGAACGGATGCTATGTCGGTCCATTGGGCAATTTGGATTGGACAGCGTGGCCGACTGGCCTGTTGGCCGGTTGGCATAAATGATATTTGGTTAACCGCTTTAAACGGCAAATTGTCGGACTCATAATTGCAAATTTACCATCTGCCAGTTTTTGGGTTGTTTAATTACCCGTCTGATTAAACGAGGCAGGCAACAGAATTCGAGCTCCACGAGTGTTGTGTGTATTTTCAGGCTTTATTCATCCATGCCCAGTCGAATAATTTCTTTCTAATTTTCCTTCAGATTTTAGCTAACATAGTTTGTTGTATATTCTCTATATATTTTTAAAGTTAACAAAACAAATTAAAGCTCAACATACAATACAACAAGAAGAGGAAATGTGATTTTTGGCAATATAAATTTAAAGTCGATGAACAAAAGGCGAATCTTGTATAGCCAATTAGGGAACAAACAATAAAAATTTAGTTTTCTCGCTTCGACGGTTCGACGGACAACGTAGCAATAATAAAATATAAACAAAATAATAAAAATACCTGTTTTTCAGTCAGTCAGTCCCTCAGTCAGCCAATAAGATTTGATGCATACACAATGGGAAATACTAATAAGAGCAGATATTACTTATACGCACCGTTGTACAAAGCAATCAATTATTTTCGGTTGACCATCAAAGACATTCTGGCATTGAGGCAATAACCACTAATTGGGCATCGCTTGAGCAACCGACTAAAATAATATACAACAAATATGAAGATGTCAGCAGAGCTGAATGTGGCCAATGCGGTTACGGCCTTTTGGCTCTAACGGACTACATGCTCCCAGGCCACAAATGAACCTAACTCGATAATCAGGCAATCAAAGTTTATCGCGGCAGAGCTGATGACAGCCCAAATATATATAAATGTACATGTGTTTATGTGTGTGTATTTCGTCCATAATCATTTGTTGTGTCTGGGCGGTCGATGTTAAAGTAATATAATTTTATATTAACTTATACACATACACACAATCAAAAGGCCCGAAGCTCGCAACCCAATGGAAATGGCCCAAAAACGCCTCACACCCACACACGCACATACATACACACATACATACATACTGTAAAATGTGCGTTTACAAGTGGACAAGCGGGGCTCTTCAGGGCAAAACTGCCTGACTTGGAATTCGGCTATGCAGTTTGATCGAAGCTGTTGCATTGTTTGGATTTGGTCACGTTAAGTCAAAGCTTTGTGATTGTGACTGGATCAGAGCTGTTCCTCAATCTAAAGCCCATTGAGGAGTCAGCCTTTGAATTAAAAACAAAGGAGCTGACATGCTCACAACTTGCCGCTGACATCGTTCTAGCTACACTAAGAAAAAAGAGCTTTGATTACATAAACAAATATAAACCATGCTATAAACTGGTTCGGTTCACGGTTAAAGAAGAACAGAAAGATACTTGTAATATTTAAATTCATTATTTAATTTATTGATATTTAAAAGTGTTTCGCTGAGTGTAGGCGCAAGGGCGTTGGCTGATGAATCAAATTTAATTTCCATACAATTATTGCACAATTTCTTTTCAAATGAACCAAATGAAAATCGGCAAATTTTTGGCCGCAAGCGGGGCACAAAAAAAAATGTAAAGAAAAGTGAAGAAAACATTTGATTTGGGTACAAAACGCTCATCTCTCAATTGGGCCGGGGCGATTCGAAGAGCCAACAACATGATATAAGCAATCAATGGAACCTTGGCAAGTAAGTGGCAGGGCCTTAACAACAACAGCAACAACAACAACAAAAATCCACTAAAACTGAAATTCAAATCAGGCTAACACATATACTAACTCGTATGCGCGTTCTATTGTTAGAAATATCAACTGCTCGCGTATATGTGTGTGTATGTGTGTGTGTTTGTGTTTGTAGAATAGAAAACCATTATAAATTCCCAACTGGCACACACACAGATACGTATGCATGTTTGGCAATCAGTCGTCAGACATTTGTTATGTGTTGTAATTTGCGTACCCACATGCCAGTCGCAGTCCCAATCCCAATCCCAATCCCAGTCCCAGTCCTAGTCCCTATCCCTTCCCCTGTGTCTATCCCTATTCCTATCAGGACCCCACCCAACAATAAACATTAAACATCATGTAAATTTCGTTTGTTTGAATTTCTGCTGCTGCTCTGAGCAAGTGAATGAGTTTATTTTATCAATTTATTCAATGGAAAAATAAGTAAGCTTCCTGGAGGCGGCTATAACTGACTGCGCCATACTCTTACTATTAAATATTTAATATTACGCTTAAGCGTAAAGCTTAAAACTTAAACTGTGAAAAATATACAGATTTCTGCGGCACCCCACTTGACTTGGCCCTAAGCTGTAAGCCTTTTATGGGTACGAATAATAAATCAGCATACTCTTTTTGGACATTGCGTATAGAGTATAAGGAATTTTCTCAGTAATCATTCGGCTGGCCCTTCGTTTTCTACCAAATGCTTTCCGACTGAGAGAAATTGCATAATGTTGGGTAAAATACATACACACACACATACACTCGCACATTACATTAAACAGCGAATGGGATTTCTACAACCCCAAAAAATATGCCCTCATTTAATTAGCAAACTTTTTAAATGGATATTGAGTCTGTGCTATGTATATATTAATACATACATGTACTCTATTTATACCCTTGTATATACATACATACATATGTATGTTCGTATACAATAAATAGCTACTACTGCGGGACTACGCCCAAATCTACTAGCTGCAACTTTACCTATTGTATACCTGCCCGATACTTGGCTTTACTCTGTTTTTTTTCAACTGTTTCTGTCTAAGCTTTTTGGTTTGCGTGAATGCGGGGGGGGGGGATGCTAGGGGTGGGAGGGGGTGGTGGTGTGGGAGCGCAGCCTTAGTCACCTGCACCATGCAGTCCTTGTAACCGTGTTTAATGTGGGTGGCTTAAGTGCTTAACCCAAACAACTTGAACTGGTAAGAGTGCTTTAGTTAAGGGGGTGGATGAGGGTGGCGGGGGGACTTAAAAATACCCTTTTCACATACACGAACAACGCTTTTTTAGTTGCGCATAACTGTCTGACTGTCTGACTGTTATTTGATTGAAATTCAAATATGTGCATATACAACATAAAGAACTATAAGTCAATAGATTAATCGAGGGCTAAATTCTATTTGCCTGTTATTTTTCCTGTCCTTGCCTACCCAATTTCAAGGGGTACAGGGTATAATGACTGCCTGAGCGCCCAAGTAGTTCAAGACGAATCTTAATTAAAAATGTGTCGTGTGTTCGCATTTTAAAGCGCACCTGGCCAGGTGGGTCTGCCTGCCCACGGATTAATCGCTAAATACTTACATACAGAAACCCCAAATTGAACTAGTTTTGAACCTGCCCGAATATGTGAAAAAAATACATTTTCACAAAAGAACTAGTACAGTGGTTGCTCGATAAGTGGCATTAGTTAGTGGAGAATGGTTCAGATGAAAACTTAAACTTTTTTATTGATGAAAAGTTCTCATTGCTGGCTTTATTGTAGTTAAGCAATTTACGAATCAAGAAAGTTTTTAATTTCATTTAATTGAGATTTTACTTACCGGTCGGACTCGGCGTCAGGGACATCATATCGAAGTGTATGTTCTTCTGCTCGAAGGAGTAGTCCTTGAGGAAGGTGAGCTTGGCGCCCCGCGTCTTGGTTAGCCCGGTGACCGCATTGTTGATGCTACGCAGATATTCGCGTTTCCCGAAGTTCGTGTGCGGAGCGATAAGTCCAATGTTCAGCTGCTCCTTGTTGGCGCCAACGCCCTTGGTGAGACTGTTGCCGCCGTTGGTGAGGCGAAGGGCTTCGATGCATGGACTTACATAAATAATTAGTAGCAGTGGCAGAAGGGGCAGAAAAGGCAACAGTGTTGATTTTCGGCCTGATGTTGCTGCTACTATTCTTGTGAAACTTCCTATATTGCTATTGGTATTGTGTTGATCTGTGTTGCTGTTGCTATTGGCAGTGTTGCAGTTGTTGACGTAAACAGCAGCGATATCTAATGCTGAATCGTTGGCAGCATTAGTTGTTCTTGCTGTTGTTTTTGTTGTTTTTTTTATTGTTGCTGTTGTTGTCGCTGACATTTTAGAATCAACGGCAATGAAACGCTTTTTGCTTCTGTCACTCAAATTGGCAGCTACAGTTGCTGCTGCTGTTGACGGTCCACATTTCAGCTTTACTTTTGTTTTGCTGCTGCCCCTCGTCAGCTGCCGCTTTCTCCAGTTAATCTGGGATGCCTGTATGTTGCTGTTGGAATCATGTTGCCAGTGTGATTGCTGCTGCACAGCATGGCGCATTAATTCGACCATAACCCACACAATATCCGAAACCGAATCCGAATCCTGGACTGTTCCACAGCTGTTTGCCGCAGCCGCAATAATTATATTTATCTCTTCTGTTGTTGCTCTCGATTTTATTGCTGCTGTCACTTGGTTTTTTTGTTGCTGTTGTTGTTGATGGTATTTATTTTATATTATTTTTGGGCTAATTCGATTTCATGCTGCTGTTCCTTATATTGCAGATCATTTGTGTTTCATTTTGTGCTTTATTTATGCGATTATCTTCTTCTACTTTTTACGTATTTACATAAATAATCCTTTATGTATGTGTATGTTTTGTTATATTGTGGTGGATGGACTGGGTTCATCAACAGTAAATCCCTTTAGTTGGTTCTGCGTGTAAAATAGGCTGATGTTATATTGCAGCTGCAGCAGCTGCTTTGTTTAGTTTCTCGTTGCAGTTAGCCCCTCTGGCCCCGCCTGTCAAATTATTGATATTACAGCCTTGATTATGCATTTCTAATTTTAAACACACATGCACCCACACACATAGTCACACACACAGTCACACACACAGTCACACATACAGTCAAACACATACACATTCATAAAGTTGCCGCTGGGCAACAACAACAGCTGTTCCGACTTGACGCTTTCCGTTTCCGTCACTAATTTGTTGTTTGTTGTTGAATGGCAGCAGCAACATGGACAATTGAAAGCTGCAGCTGTTGTTGCTGTTGCTACTGGTGACAGCAATGGTTGCCTGCTTGGCTCCGCTGTGCACAGGATGTGAAGTGTTTGTATTTATGGGCGCACAGGTGGCAGTTGTTCTTGTTGTTGTTACTGTTGCTGTTGCCATTGTTGTGGCAGCTTAGCAGGGGCAAAATGAGCTCAGTGTTAAATTCAATTTAACGCTCTTTCACGCTGAATATGTGTATACATATGTATATATGAAAATATGTAAACGCTACTACAACATTAGCTCATGCACGACAACAACAACACACTCACACTTACACTCACACTTATGCACGCACTCGCACACCGACTGTTGCTGACAAATTTGCAGGTGCGGTGCTTGTGTTTTGTTTATGGGGGGGGGGGGGGGGGGGGGGGGGGGGGGGGGGGGGGGGGGGGGGGGGGGGGGGGGGGAAAGGGCCAGCCAGATGAATTATGGCTGTCAATTTGCCGCTTGTTAGTTTTGACATTATGTGTGACCATGCTTGCGAGTCTTTCCATTGTCTTTTTGGGGCAAGTACATTTTGCCACGAAATTTGTAATACACAATAGAAAGGATGAACATGTCCTTGATCAGTATTAACAACCGAATCAATCCGTCTGCCTTTATGTCAACCTGTTTCGATTGTCTTGCAGGGCAATAAATGAGATGTTTCACTAAGTGGTGAATATGTCCTTGATCTGTTTCTATGCAAACTAATATTTTATTCTATTGTTTTCTATAGGAACAATTGTCTTAAGTAGAAGCTTTCAAGCTGCTAGTATGGGCTTTATTTCGTTAATTTATTTATATGGCTTACTATTATTATTGAAAAAAGAATTGTTATTATTATTATTATTTTTAATTTTATTATTATTATTATTATTATTATTATTATTTTCATTATTATTATTATTATTATTATTATTATTATCATTATTATTATTATCATTATTATTATTATCGCTATTGACGTTTATACTCCAATAATATTGGTAGGTGCCTTAAGTTATTTATCTTTGGCTTGGGCGTCGCCGCTTCTGTTTAGTTGGCCCAAGTGGTGGGGAAGAGGGGTAGGAGAGTTGGGCAGAAATGTGGGTGAAATGAGGGTGGCTGGTTGAGTGGCGCTTTGCCAACGTTTCTGCGTCAGCACATTGTCGTCGTCGTTGCTTTCGGTCGTCTTCTCTCGACATATTTCGTATCTGCTCGGGTTGCAGCTGAAGCTGAGGCTGAGACTGAGGATGAGGGCGTCGCTGTTGACACTGAAGCTGGGAGCTGCTGGAGCGCCTGGGATTGCGACTAGCGGGAAACTGAAGCTTTGGCTCGCAATTTGTTGGGCGTTTTGGGTGCCTGCCTGGCACTGGCCTTAAAGTATGTGTTTGCCACTTAGTTGCTGTCAATAAGCAGCAAAACTCCTGCATATGTGAATGTCGTATATATGTATGTATATATATATATATATATATATGTGTGTGTGTGTGTGTGTGTGTGGGTAAATGCCTGGTATTGTTGTTGACCCAATGCTACGGGACAAAGCAGTGATTACTTTTGCGGGCTAACTGTTTGCATGGTCGACTTAAGCCGCAGCCACAGCCACAACAACGACTACAATAATAATAGCAAGTTAAAATACCGCAGTCGACTCTGACCGACTGTGCGATACTCTGTTCACAAAATACTCTTTCGTTACTGATTTCTTCATTGTAACTGGAAAAAAGTGACCTTCAAACTGTGACACAGCGACACACAGACATATTTTCAACAAAACTGGTATACTCTGTTTGACTTGTTGAACAGAGTATAATAACAACAACAGCTGCATTGCTTGCCGCTAGAGTCAAAGACACAGAAGGTCACAGCTATCCAATAGACATACGCATACGCACACACCCACACACACACTCGCTGGCCATAAAATGCGTTGTCTTTTATTCGCCAACATATTGGCTGTTGTTGTTGTTCTTGTTGTTCTTGTTGTTGTTGTCTATGTCTATGCTTGTCTGAGCCTATGTTATAGTCAAACTCACGCACACACACACACAAGAATTTATACGACACTACGTTCGTATATATATGTATTTATATAGATATACTCATCTATATGTATGTACGTTCATGACAAGGCGGCAATAAATTGTATCTTATGAAAACCAAATAAATGCCGCCATTGGCTCCAAGCTCTTGGCTCCTAATTCCTTGCTTCAGGCTACGTTGGCTAGTTGCCTTGTGGCAATGTTTGCTGTTGTTGTTGTTGTTTGTTCTTGTGCATATGCAACGTTCCTTGTCCAATTGCCGCACTAAATACACACACACATACATATGAAAGCACATACACATATATACTACCTGGCTGATTCATAACTTCTGAATTCCATACCCCTTGTCTAGTTATATTTGCATAGTTCTAAAGTTCTGCTTGTCGGACGTATATTGAATTTACTGTGAACAAAGTTTTGGAAGGAACTTTTTTTGGTATATTTTTTTGGGACATGAAACGCTTGAAATTGAAATCGACACTAGACGCAACATTCAGAATATTTCTATTTGAGGAATTTTTGTTATACTTTGTAATATTATAAATTCTTTTTTAATGGAAAAAAATGCTAGTATGTCAAAGTCATAAATATCATTTAGCAGCTATGGCAATGATCTGTGCGAAATTAAATTTTGTTAGACAAACTTGTTTGTTCAGAAGCAGTTGACTAAAAATAGTTGAATGCATAGAATCTGCTTTATGTGGAGAGGGCTAAAAACCTAGCACTCCAAAGATTTATTTTTTTTTATTTTTAATAAATTAACTGGAAATTTGAAAGCTTAAAACTTTTATTGCAAAAAAAGTCAGCTCTGGAACCGAAGTAAGTTTGCATATTCCAAGCACATAACTAAGAGGGACCATCTGAGACATATATATATAATTATGCATATATTTATGCATATAGAAACCTTTTTATATAAACATATACAGATGTATATTTTGCTTCGCTTCAACAGCTTGTGACAATTATTTAGTCTCGTTTAATACAAGGTAGGGCCAAAGCTCTTTCTCTTTCTCTAGCTGTCCCTCTCGCTCTGTTGTCGTTACCACGCTCGTTTTTTCGATTTGAGTACTCATATTTGTTGTTGCTGCTTTTGGTGCTCCTCCTGCAATGGCATTATCATCATCAACTGTCCTTTGGCGTTGCTATCGTTGCTATTTTTATGACTTTTACTGCGGCCCCAAACATATCGTCCATGCTCAGACCTACGCTCAACTACAGTTGCTTAACACACACACACACACAGTCGTGTGCTACACGTAGCAACAAAAAAAGGGGTTAGCGCTCCTTTGGCGTCTACGTGAGCGCCTTTTGGCCGTGTGACAGTTTTTTTTTAGTGGTTACTTGATGCAGACTATGCCACGCCCACCAGGTCGGATGCAATATTGTTGCTGCTTTTGTTGTGTATGTGTTTGGCTGTTTTACGCTCGCTCCGTTTGCCTTGTGATGTGGGCCAACTTTTGCTTTCAATTTCTACACCCCCCGCCCCTCTTCCCTGACCCACTGTCCTTCACCTTCTCTAGTCGTAAATCGACAGTGCGTCGACCGCTGTCAGCATGCGTCTAGTTACGAATATTCCTCCTATTGTTGCTGTCCCATTATTGTGATTGTTGTTGCCGCTGTTGATGCTATTGTTGTTGTTGTCATTGCTGAGGCAGCTGCTTATTAGTTTTTGGCCATTTTGCCACTCTTGCCATGTCCTTGTCGTCGCCGTCACCATTGCTGTCGCTTCAACGGCGGCCTTTCTTAGACGTGTCAGAAGCCAGTAAAGGCAAAAAAGATGCCTTCATGCAAGAATGTTGCAGGCGAGTGCTATCGACTGACCTATACACTGTTCAACAGTTTAAATAGTCCACTTGTAGGTTCCTTAACAGTAATGCTTGATCACCTACACAGATCATGGTAGAGATCTAGCGGGTAAGTTCAAATGGATTCTTACCGCTTGCTCAGAAGCTAATAATAACGAGTTCATATTTGCATGCAAAGTAAACGATTATGCTCATTTGACTTTGCAAATAGTGTATAAAAAGAGGAAAGCAAAACAAAAACAAAAACTGGCAGCCGAGAAAAATGGGGCGTGTTATCTTTTTGACGTTGATGATGCGCGATTCGTTAGCAGCAGCAGCAGCAGCAACAATAACAAAGAGCATTGAAGGAGCAGCTGTCCTTACATGTGTTGTTCATTTTGGACACACACACACACGCACACACACGTACAGACAATTAATTCAGTTGATAAACCTTCGTTTTTGTTGGCTTCCCATTAAGATTTGTGTTTATTTTTTTTATTGTTTGTCTTAACTTTGTTTCTGCTTTGCTTTGACATTATGAGTGAACGAGTGTGCGTGTGTGTGTAAGAGTGTGTTTGTGTGAGTGTGTGATGGCGAAATATAAACAAAAGAAAATCTGTCGATCATGAGTTGCGCGATGGCAGCTCCCAGTATGTTTTTGGGGGCGTGGCGTTCGCTGACACCTCCCGTTGACCTTTGATCTAATGTTGTTTTGTTTGTTTTGCTTTGTTTCGTTTCATTTCGTTTCTTTTGTTGACACTGGAAATCGGCTTTGTTGCCGCTTTGTTGCACTTGAAAAAAAAGGAGTCAAAAAAATGTGTCGCAACTCTGGCAGCATGATTGATAGCCCTGCTGTATCTTGCAGCAAAAAGCATTGCATACTTCCAGGCGGCACTTAATTAAACAAACAGCACGTAGCAGGATTGTGTGCATGCGTGTGTGTGAGTGCGTGTGCATTCAAAAGCAATTTCATTTATGCACTTGTATGTGTTGGGCACGCGTAGGGACAGCCAATCTAACACTCACTTCTACAACAGCAAAAAAAATCTAAAAAAAAAAGACAAATTGGCAGCAACTGCAGCTGCACTTGTCAAGCACTTTGATCATTGATGCCTTCGTTGTTGTTGTTGTTGTTGTTTTAGGCTGTTTCCGGCGGCAGCGAAGGTTGTGGGAAGGGAAGGGGGTTGTTGGGGCGGGACAGAGGAGGCAGCAGTGAGAAAAGAGAAACACACAGAAGCAGAAAATGAAACAAGAAACAAGTCCACACCCAAAAATTCAAAGACACGCACGACGCCGACGTCAACGTCAACGTCGACGGCACAAACGCAGAGACACAAACACACACACACACACACAAACACACACACACACACACACACACACACACACATACATACACACACAGACGCACACTCACACTTTTACAAAACATACAGATACGTTAATATGTATTTATTTTTGCGAGCTGAATTTGTGGCCTGGATTTGCGCTAAATGTTTTTTTTTGCCTTTCATTCTTTTTGTTTTTTTTTGTCAATTTCGTTAAAGCACAAATTAGGGTTTGAGTGCAGCGAGAGAAGGGAAGCAATTGCCTGGTAAATGTTCCTTTATATGATTCCTTTTTGCTGTTGTTGCTTACATTCACTTATTTACTGTTTACTGTTTTAGCTACGCACTGGTCGGGTATATCCAGTCAGCAGTCTGCAGTCAGTTGGTTACTTGGCCAGCCAGCTAAGTGGTTAACTGGTTAGCCTTTCGCTCCGTTCGAGTTTTAGTCGGCTGTTAAGGTTTACATTTGGGTCTGGGTCTGGGTCTGGGTTTGGGTCTGGGTATGAGTCTGAGTCTGGTTCTGTGTCTGGGTCTGGGCCTATGTCTGGGTTGCCGTTAACGTCGTCGCGCGTTTGGTGGCCACTGTTGTTCACCCCGCTGACGAAATGCGACGATGCCGATGCGGACTGAATGCGACGAGCAACGAAGTGGCACTGCCAATCCGGGCCAGAAGCACAACCGTTACTAGCAGCATCAGCATCACCATCAGCGCCAGCAGCAGCAGCATCGGCAACATCGGCATCGGCAGCGGCAGCGGCAGCAGCGACAAGCTCAGAGCAAAATGTATGCTGATTACGAAATTTACAGAAACTTTACACACACACACACTTGCAGGCATTACGTATATGTACACACAGAGAAAACAAAACCACTTAACTTTGTACCCAAATCAATAGAGAAAAATCTATACAATATTTATAAAAATTAAGTGAATGCTCAGGCAAGAACAAAATTCTTTTTACAATCAAAACGTTTGTCTATTTCAATCAAATAGGAAACTTAACCTTACTCAAACATGCAATTTATTTTTATATATAAATATTTAAACTTGTGATTTTGCAATCTTAAACTTGATTAAAAAAATATCATAATATTCCTATACAGTAAACTGTACTTTAAATATTTTACTTTATAAATTCCCCTAATAGGTATTTAAAACTTTAACTAACCTTAAAAACAGCAAATGTTAAATTCACTTATTTTTTACTTATTGAACTGATTTTGTGGCATTGATTTAATCAGATTTTCATTATGTTTTCAACATACACTCAATAACTTTGCTTATGTAGTTTAAGTTGTTTAACAGATCGTTGTGGAATTTTTGCAAGTGTATGCGCATACACATGTAGCTGTATATGTGAGTGTGTGTTTGTACTCACAACCAGGCATTGTGATTTTTACGCTCCCTCTTTGGGCAAACTGTTGGCGACGCGCGCTCTCTCGCTCTGTAGCCCACTCCCCAAATGCCCTACTCTCAACTGGGAGTGGGGTGGATGGGTTTGGGCCAAGTGCTGGCTGGCACAGCATCCTTGCGTTCGTCAATGTCAAAGGAGCGCGCAGGCTTTTGCGTTCTGGCAGCGTTTACTGCGCGCCAAAGAGCCGCAAAAACGCCCTCAACGCTGCGTATACGTATTATTAGGCCAGTGCCTGTGCGCCAGCGTCTCTCGCATCCTCTCTTGCGCCACGTACCAATCCCAGTTTACCCTCTCGCTCTGATGCTTGTGTGCTAGCGCACAAGCTCGCTCCCATCTCTTTCTAACTCTCCTTTTTTCTCTCTCTCTCTCTCTCTGTCTCTCTGTTTCTTTTCGGCCCCACCCGTCGCGCCAGAGCAGAATACGATGGCAGTAGGGCTGCCAGATGGTTTGAATTCTTTTCCGATTGCAGATGTTTATCGTTTAGCTAACTAAATTTCTAAACACAGTCAACACTCACTATGACAGCCCTTGATATGATATGATATAGAGATAGTACTTGTTTCTATTCAGATAGACAATATCTTTAGATTTTATTTGGTTTTCTGAATAGTTAAGTTGGAAGTCAAGTTTTTGAATGAAAGAACAGTTAAAAGAAACTTTTATACACAGTTTAGATTCATTTTAAATGCCATTCAATATATTAATTTATTAAAGTATTATATATTTATATTTTTTATTATTTATTTTTAAAAGAAGTTAACGCTATCTATAAATATTTATACAAACAATTTCAAAAAAGGATAGGTTGCAATTATCAAGTGATCACTGTTCCACCCACCACTGGAAAACAGTTGTAAGTTGGGTGGCTACTGCAAGGGAGTTATTTTTTTTTCAGCTTTTCGACAATCTGGCAGCACAGACGACGATGCGGTTATGCATGGGTTCAGTTTGCAATGACAATGAAAGTAATCGGACTCTAAGCATTGCCACCTGCCACTTGTGACGGAGATAGAGCGAGGGGAAACCAAAAGGGGGAGAAAGTAAGGGAGTACGAACGAGAAAGAAGAAGTGGGACAGAGAGAGAGAGAGAGAGAGAGAGAGAGAGAGAGAGAGTGATGCTGCGCAAGTCAGAACAAACAACATCGGCTGCGTCAGCACTTCCCGAGCTGATGAAGCGACTTGGCCTCGCTGAGGTCAGAGCTCGGCGCTCGTTACGAGTTGGCTCGGCTGCTGGCAAGGCAAAGCAAGGCAAGGCAAGGCAAGGCTGAAAAACCACGTGTTGATTTGTTTTGATTATGCGCATTTTGCCTTTTAAACTTTTTTAATTGAATCCTTTGCGGAATCAGCCAGGCGAGGGCGAGCCCCGGCCAGCCCGGGCCAGAAAGCGCTTGACAAGCGCGTACTTCGTCCGTGCCCATGGGCAACGTCGTCGTCATTGTCGAGGCTGTTCAGGGCTTTTGGCTTTGACTTCGGTCGCTGTGGAAATGGAAGTCGCAGGCTTGTTGCCAGGCTCTGCTGGGCTCGGCGTGTAAACGCTTTGCGAGCTCGGCTCTGGCTGCCAACTTGGTAAATTAATAAATTGCCTGTATAAACGTGGCCCCCCAGTTCGTCCTTTTCAAGAAATTTGATCGAGCAGCGGCAGGGACAAGCGATTAGGCATGACTGTTGACATATCTGTGATAGATGCTGTCTAACCAGCCAACAGAGACAACGACAGGGAGAGAGAGATAGAGAGAGAGAAAGAGAGATAAAGAAAGACAGAGAGCGAAGTTCAATACAAATATTTTGATGCGGCAATAGTTCGCACTAAGCGAACCGATATGCGTGTATACTCTGTAAGCTAGAGTATGGCTCGGGCTATTTAAGTGATAAGAGCTTATTGTATGCCAAAAATCTAATTATGCAGTCATTCCATGAGCTGAGCTTCAGCTAACTAACTAGAAGTTAGTGTGCGTATGCGTGTGTGTGTGTGTCTGTGTTGGCTTTTGTGTGTGCGTATGTGCAGAGTACACTTTGTTTGCTCGACGCAGATTGGTTGGGAGTCAAGAAGGAGGCGGCTGGGAGGCAGACACATATCATAGTCATTGCTAACAAAATATGCCCATATCTTCAAAGCGCACTCACGCACATGGGCACACATACGCATACAGGCCGAGGAGGGCAATCATCATCATCATCATCATCATCATCATCATCATTATCATCATAGTTGGGGCGAAATTTGAAGCGCTTAAAACACATTTTTTGGGCGTTATACCAGCAAGCATTTATTGTTGGCTTTTTGTATTTTGTATTTTGTAAATTTGCTTTTGCCTCTGCTACGCACCCCCGTCACGCACACACGCAGACAAATTCTGTGGCTTCAACCAAGGAGTCCTGCTCCTGCGTCTGTGGTCGCGGCCGGCGGAGCAACTGCTTTCATTGAAAAAGGCTCCGCCTGGCCCGTCGATTAAAGCAATTTTCCACATCATTGAATTGTGCTCAATTCACAGGACGTGCGTCAATAAGGCATTGACTGAGGCTGCGGCTGAGTTTGTGTCCGAGGCTGCCACTGGAATTGGACCCGCAGGCTGTGGATAGTTTGGAGTTGCGAACCGTTTCATTGGCATGAAATTTGCATAATTATCTGTAGCTTCATCATTTCGTATTCTTGCAAAAGGTGTTCCGCAATTGCCAATTGTCGATTAATGCAATTAAATAACGTTTATTAAATGTTTTCACCAAATAAAAAAAAAGGATTGGCTATGAGATACCCATTTTTATCAAAATATGTAAAATGCTCAACTGTCGATTCCTTTACGTTTGTAAGATTTGTTTGCTTAATTTTTGTTTTTTTTTATGTTCTTTTAATTATTTATGTTTGTAAATATTTAATTGTATACATAAAGATTGACTTCAGGGTATCTTCGAGTCGTAGGCCGTGGTCGTAAACTGCCTCCTTAAATGCATATTTTTGATATTTATTAAACCATTAACTATTTCTGTGCAACAGTCAGATAAATTGTAGCAATTTTTGTAATTAAATTGTGTCCATGTAAATGATCGAATTAAGTAACATATTTGTTCATTTTACCAATAGTCATCAACATTTTCTGAATTCCTTTCGCTTAAAACTGCGAGAAAGGGGCCTTTCATTAATTACTGACATGTTTGTAATATCGAGCGCCCACTGTAGTTACAAGTTAATTAATTCCATTAATTAGATGGCAATGCGCAATCTGGGCGTGTTGCAAAAGACGGCACTAGTTTTGTTTGGCTTTGAACTCAGTTAGCTGCAGCAACATCACGTATACGCCCCATTTGGCCAAGAGGGGAAAGCGCCGAACGAACATCCGACTCATTTGCGTGGTAAGCGGCCAGCGGTAATAACAATGATAGCTGTGCATCTGCTGAACACGAAAACAACGGAAAAACTTGGCCAAATAATTATATAATCACTTCTCACGCAGAAAATCATGTTAACCAGAACTCAGATTCAATTCTGGAGCATATGGCGCGATGGGTAAAGGAGGGGGAGGATTGTGGACTTTGGCATAAATCATAATACAGAATGACACAGGCACATTCAGTTAACGACAGCGACAGTTGAGGGGAGATAGCCCAGACACAGACACAGACACATACACAAACAGAAAAGCCGAAACAGAAACCAAAATTGAGGCACAGCGACAAGTCCAGAATCGAACGGCAAAAATCCATTAATTCGTTTGGCTTTTACCGCCAGCGGCTAAAGTAAATGGAGGCATGTCCTCCTTCTCCCCTCCCTGTTCCTCTTGTAAGAACGCACATACATACATATGTATGTATGTATGTATGTATGTATGTATGTATGTATGCACGTGCTGAGTGATGAGCTCCATCCGAGCCGGGTAGCTAGGGTAAAGCAGAGGAGCGTGCAAACGCATAATGCGCAGATCAAACACATTTCGCAGCTGCAGGCATTGACAGTGCCAGCGAAAGCGATAGCAACAGCAACGACAGCAACTGTAAATAAAAGTAAGAGTCCTCTACCAGCAAATACCCTACAGGCCACACCAATTGGCCTTGAAATACATCCATATGTATATGTACCTCTATTGAGAAAAACATTTATTGTTATCTTCAAATGGAACGGATAGATTTCGTCTATTTAAGCTATACTCTATAGTGTACCATAAATAATAATAATACATATATTATTATATATATGTATATGATATTTTATATACAAACATTTGCTACCCTTACTTACAGAAAACCCTTATACCCTCTCGTTGCGCAATGCATACGTATAGGGTGTGCAAACACAGTTAAAACATACCCTATGTAAAAAAAAATAAACATTTTATACGCTCGTTTGCAATAATCCAATAATGAAAATCTAGCTCTGCCTAACTGCCACTGCCACTGCCAAAGCTACTAAATATGGATTGGCTGCGCTTTCTGTGCTTTGTGTCTGTAGCAAACATTTGTAGAACTATGCTATACCTTTTCATCCATGCCATGGCCAGAGGGTAAGCCCAACTTACGCGGAGAAATCAAACTTGAAAGTAAAGCGTTAAGCATCGGCCCAGTTAATTAAGTGTAAGGGACTGCGATTATCTCCTGCCCACGAATGTTGGGTGGAAAGCAATCACAGCCTCATTTGCGTGCAGATAACACTTGCCTACACACACTTGCACACTCGCACAAACTCGCGCACGCACTGCTTTTGAGGACTGGCAACATTCGATAGGTTGACGTTTTTAAATTAAATACGTGTCTGCCGAGAGATGCAAATCGTATTTATAGCAAATAACTAGTTTGATGTCACATGTGATACTGTTTAATCAACGACCAGGAACAGCGGTTTTCAGTTGCCTACAAAACATCAATTGTTGCGAGCTCGCCCACAAAAACATCAAATGCCGCATACCTTTAGGCAGACACATCGAAGCCCTGAGAGAGTATGGTTGTGTGTGTGTGTGGATGTGTGCACACATATTGCTTTACTTCGCTGACTGCCACTTGCGGGAACCGACAATAAAGCATCAGGAAGGCAGCTTGCGTGTGACAACTACATTGACAGGACACCGATTTCAATAAAAGACGCAGAGAAAGAAAGCAGACACAAGCAAGGGATGAGGCAAGAGAAGGAATGGTGGGTAGGGAAGGGTGTAGTAGGGTAGTGTAGAAAATGCTAAGCTCGCTAACAAACAAAAGCACAACAATGAAAAGAAAAAAACATGAACGTTACCAAACGGCAGCAACCAACTACGCTACACTCTGTTCCAGCGTAAAAGAGGTAGACTGCTTAAAAGCAATTCGAAACTAATATGCTCCTTTTGGCTTTGTGACGAGTATAGTATAACAAACAACTGATGGCAAATGGCGAATTGACAGCTGAAAGCGTCGGTGGGTCGCTGGAACAGGTGGAATGGGTGAGTGTGTGTGTGAGCCCTACTAACTTGCTGGCTGGCAAGGACCTAAGCCAGTTTAAATATCCCTGTCCCTATGTCTGTCCCTGTCCATGTCCCTGTCCATGTCTGACTAATGTTTGCCCAGCACGCACATGGCGGCTTTTTGGCTTTCCGATGCTCCTCACATTTCTTACTCCTTCGAGTGTTTATTTAAGTGTTTGCTCGATATGGAGTAACTCGGAGTGGACACACACATACGCACACAAAAATGTTAGGTTTGTTGAATTTGCCAGATACTTGTCAGAAATAGTTGTTTTTTTTTATCCATGCCAATTGAGTTTTTAATTTGAATTCATGTTAAGTTGGCTACGCTCGAATTCGAACCGAATTCACAGCCAGTGTTGAGCAACGCAACAACAAAGCAGAGCTGCCTGTCTCTGATCATTCATTCGACTGCTTGGCACTGTTTATTTTCCCCGGTATTTGCTCAGCTCTCAGCGGCTTTTCTTTCCATTCCAATCGGATTGTGGGCAGATGAGAGTAGTGTGGATGTGTTAAGTGTATTTAATGGATTTATCGATGTCGCTGCCTTTTGTTTGCGAGCAACAACAACAATAAAATAACAACAACAATAGCGCATCTTAATGATAACTGGCTGTTTATCCATCTTTCTGTTTAGGACACGCCCACACACACGTGCTTAGCAATAAGAACAACAACAATAGTTGTACGCAACTGGGAGATACTCTCTCAATTCTTATTTTAGTATTTGCAGATCTTGAAAACATTATTCGGTCTTTTAAAGGTAGTTTGGAGCTTTAGTTCAGCTTAATTTTTGGGGTACATTAGTTAAAAAACTCTGGAATTCCAAAGTCCAAACGAGTGGCTTGAAAACACATCAAATATTTAAAGTGATTCGCTGCCTGTTTCGTTTAGGAAAAACCATTATACTCTTTCTTGATTTTAATTAGTACTGGGTATAGCATCTGCACAGACTTGACGTTTTCTCTCCTGCTGTTCATTTTTTATGAGCGCTATTTGTCGTTCTTTAGCTCAACATTTAGACACACACACACTCGCATATATACAAACATACACACAGGCACATGCATAGCTACTGAACTATATGAAATTTTGCTCGCTTTTGTTCCGACATCTTTCTCACTTTGTTGTGCCATTTTTCTTGTGGCTGCCTGTTATTATTCTTGCTTGTCGTGTGTTGTTGTTGTTGTTGCCGCTGTCATTGTTGCTGTGGTTGTTGTTGCTGCTGCTGTGGTTGTCTTGTCTTTGCTCGTCATTTTTCGTTTGATTTAATCATAATTCTGTCAAGGCACGTCAAACCATACTAAACAGAACCGCAAGGACCCTCAGCACAGGACAAAACAATCGAGAAATCGAGTCAACATTGAACAAGTGCTTTCCGGGCTTGCTAATATTGTTGTTTCTGTGCCCTCTGTCTATCTTACTGTGTGTTGAGTTGTGCTTCAAATTGCATTATATAACATTTTGATTAGATTCGGCATTATGGCGCACATATCCTTCCGTCCTTCTGTCCGGGCCACGCCCAAGCCCCGACGAAGGCGCCATAAGTCAACATCTGCGCCACTGCTCCACTGCGCCACTTGGTAATGTATCATCATTCGTGCCCAATTAGGCAAAAACCACTTAAACAGACCTTCGACTCGAGACTCGCAACTCGCAAGACTTTCGACAAGCTGACGCGTTTTATTAACTAGATTCCAAGTGAAAAAACCATTGGCACTTGCCAATTGGCTGCTGTTGTTGTTGGTGCAGTGATATCATAGCGTCGCCTCCAACGCAACGCCAACACAAGTCTGCCCGTCTGGGTCCAGTCCACATTCAGCTGCAGCTTTTTATCGCCTTAGAGATGGCCGCGTGTCGCTCTTTCTCTTTCAATACGACTTTAAAACTCCAATTGGTAAATCTGGTATACTTATGTGTTATAACCATCTTGTAAAGTTCATACATATATGTATGTATGTATGTATGTATATTTTTACCAGTCACAGCAGTCTGCTTGTCTGTCATTCTTGTTGTATTCTTAAATGTCAACTAGGCTCATTTCAAAGTAGACCCAATAAGGTAATTGTTATCAAAACAACTATTTTTGGTTTGTTAATGTTCAAAATATGCAAAGTCAACTTGTTGAATGTTCACAACTCCAAGCTTCAAACAAATTTTTTTATGTTTAATGTATATGTACATATATGTAAAAATGCAATACAGCTTTAATACATAATTACGGCTAAACCGAATGAAAGCTTGACGTCTTACAAATAATTCGTATTTTTATTAATTAAAAACATGTCACAATTTCAATTTGATATTAACCTAAAGCTGGCTCGATAATATTTCACAATCCCTCCGTTCGGTCGTGTCAAAGCTAACTTTTCGTGCTCGTACCACCGGAGAACACTAAATGGCCTTGACTTTGGCCGCCTCCAGCTGTTTGGATTTGACTGCAAGTGGCAGATTGGCAAATAGTCGCTTGAGTGCCAGCTGCTCGATTGGTAGCGTTGGTTTGCTTACCTGTTATGAGGGCGTCGGCGTCGCTGGGCGCCGGCGGCAGCTCGGAGAACTCGCCGGGGGCCAAGACGTCGCTGGTGCCGCTGGCACTGGCGCTGGCTTCGGCGCGCTGCAGTACTTGTTTGCGAAGCTTGCGCAGGTAGGCCGCCTTATAGGCGTCGCTCGGCTTGCCTCCCAGGCCGTAGCTCACCTCCAGCACCGTTAACGGTATAACAGTCGACGATACTGCTACCAGATCTAAGTGGGATCAGAGGAGAGTGGAAGAAGTTGGGCAGGAAAGTCAATCAAGTCATCACACTCACCTGCCTCGTACTTCTCGTCGGGATTGCGCTTATACAACATGGGCGACGGGAAAGCGCTTGCGCAAGCCAGCGACAAAGCTAGACAAATTATCAACGTTGTTTCCATCAGTAGGCTGGTCAATCTCTTTCTCGTGGTGCCAAATTTGGTTTATTTCGCTTACGTCTGCAGCGCTTCAGAGCCGCTAACAAACTAAATGCGTCTGCGCACGTTTAACAACAATTTTTGGCTTACGCGCAGGCGCCACGTCGCCAGAGTTGACACTCTTATATGTATGTGAGAATATTGCGTAATAACGTGAATATGTGACATGACAACTATTAAGTACAATAACTAAACATGTATTTAAAAAAACTTAAGAAAATATCTCTAGTAACTTAAGTACATAAGAATGTTTATACATTACCTTTAAATTATACGTTAGACCCGCGTAAGCATTAAAAATAGGGGGCAGCTTAGCAACAGTCAGCTTTTGTGTGTATAGCGCAAAGCATAGAGAAGCTGCATGATTTCAGGGACAGTTGTTTTTCAAGAGTTGCACGTAAATATATCGATGAGTAACACTGGAAATTAGGTCACCCAGTGCTGTAGTAGATGTATGTCGCACTGCTGTCTCACACGTATCGAGTAAATATCGGTTGGCCACCACAATCAATCGGTGTTTGGCAGTGTTTTGTTTTTTAATGCTCAATGAAAAGTAATTTGCCATCATCAAATGCAAATGGAACGGTGATATAAATGAGTTGCACAAACTGAATTCGCGGCTGAATAGATAAACCTGCGCAGAGTAGCTGAACACAGTAGAATAGTGTAGGAATTGCTGTAATTGAAGCGCAACAAAGACGCATTGCAAGGCATGAGCTGAGACTGGACAAACAAACACACGCACACTTTAAAAGATAATTTCAAGGCAACGCTGCGTAGCGCAGGGGAAATAGACTTCAAATAAGGTGACAATTTCGACAACTACGGCGAAGACGAAGACAATAACGACGTGAATGAAACTAATTGCTGGTCTGCAAACGTCCGCGTGTTGATTGCTACCTTACGCTCCAGCGCCACCACGTGTATATGTTTTTGTATATGTGTATGCATATGTGTGCCTTTGTGTGATGCTAACTGGAAACTGTAAGCAAGAAATGCAACAATAACAGCAAACAAGGGCTGCTAACGAAGGCGAATGCGAATTCAATTACAAGTGTGGCACCAAAAATCTACATAGCAGCAATTGTGACGGCAACCCCCCCATTCAACAGAAAATACGCTACGAATAACAACAACAACTGCAACGGCAACAGCAAGAGCAACAGCATCAACAAGCGTATCACCAGGGCGTCCCAGCATCGACAGCGACAATATGAGCACAGTGTTTATAAATTCGCGGAAGAGCCCTAATGTTCTAAAGAAACAGGGCACCGACCAATGGGTCAAGCTAAATGTGGGTGGCACCTACTTTCTAACCACCAAAACGACGCTTTCCCGTGACCCCAATTCGTTTCTGTCGCGTCTCATACAAGAGGACTGTGATTTAATATCAGATCGGGTGAGTTGCATACACAGATATCAATTTGCATGCGTGTGTCTATCTGTGTTTATATCGACACACGCATATACATATGTATATAAACAGCGGCCATTGCGCTCGTAGCTGGCAGCTATAATTATAATCATAAAATTTAACACCAAAAGTTGCAAGCCAATGTGCGCACACACACAAACGCACAGACACACCGCAATACCAATGCAGGTCATTCCGCGAACAATTACTACCCCAGCAGCAGCAAAAGCTGCAGCAGCAGCCAGGGCCGCCCCAAAGTGCATTCAAAGTCAACGTTATTTCACGTCTGCCTTGCACTGGCAGGGCTCTTAGCTAAATACAAGCAAACATTTATTCATACGGTGTATGCATATGTGTGTGTGTTTGTGTGTGGGTAGCTCTTAGTCAGTGCGTGTGAGTGTGTTTGTGTGTTTGTGGCCAAAACTAGTTTAGTATGACATCGGCTGGTAAATGCTTTTGTTTTTTTGTGTTTATTTCTGTTGTTAAGCCAGCTGAGTCCTTGGCGGCCTGTTGTTGCTGTTGCTACTCGTAGTGGTGGTGGGGCTGGTTTGTGGGTGGTGATGGACTCAGGGGCTATTGGAAGACTTGCAGTTGGGCTCGGATGCGCACAGCCAGCAAAACAATAACAAACATAACTGGAATCACAAAAACAAAAATTAGGTTACGCGTTTAACCAATGCCTTGGTTATAGTTTCAGACCATTAACCCAGTTTCTCAAATCATAGTTTCTCGCATGAATTACAAATTGAAATAAAATAAATAATGGCTACAAAAAGCCTTAATCAGAGATATATATTGTTATCAGCATAGTGATATACTATCAGCAGTGCTTAATTTGACCTTCAGTCTCAAAAATATTACATTCATGCATTTGCCTCGTACCCGCTTTATCCTTATTTTCCACCAGCTCAAAGATGTGGTCACTATCTAAAGTCGCATTAAGCTCCTGGTTGAAGCGTTAATCATTTTCCTATAGCGCAATTATTTTTGCCCAAATGCCCATCATAAATACACAAGAATCCGTCTATATTTTTGTATATACACACGTACAATGTGTGGACTCTTGGCGCGGTTTATTAACTAGATTCCAAGTAAAAACCATTGACTTTTGCCAATTGGTTGTGTTGTTGTTGTTGCTGGGTTATCATAGCGTAGCAAACGCAATGTCAACACAAGTCTGCCCTGCTCTGCTGGGTCCACCTTCGGCTACAGCACTCTCTTTCTTTGCATTTTCAATTGACCGATTTTATAAACAATAGTCTAGCAACGAAGCTAACGTTTGGCTATTATATATAAATGAATAAATACCGTTCCCGGTGCCTTACTTGTTGTTATTGGCGAAGTCGTTGGCGATTTCAATGCACAAATATTTTCAATAAAAAGTTTGCATGTTTATTTTTGTCTAAATGTTTGATTGTTTTTCTTGCTGTGCACCCGCTTTTGTTATTGATTAAAATTTAACCCCTCTCTGCCCGCTTACGTACATATATCATGCCAAGGCAGCCAGAAACTCAGTGCCCGCCAATTAAGGCACCCACATGTATACTATATATAAACATACATACACACATATGTACATTTATTTATATATATACCACATAGGCTGGTCGGCACCTACTAGATGAACGGATGATGGGCGTGTGCGGCGACGTAAGTCGCGTTATCGTGTCTGTTTTGGTGCTTAAATTGTTGAAAAACAACAAAAGAAAAACAAGAATGATCTAATATGTTTAGTGTGTCGAAGACCAAATACCCTTGCAAACATTTCAAAAATCTGTTCGCCTTATTTAATATCTACATTTAAATGTGTTTTCATACAGCGTGTTTAACTTTAAAAAAGTTCGATATTTTCCCAATTTTCCCTTTCAATTGTCATATTTGGTAAATTTTTGTTGGAAATTTATAATGGCAATAAGCCCAATTTGACTGCAATAAATGTTAGTTTTTTGGTAAGTTCCATCGCTATAGATTTAAAAAAGCCGCACAACATGACATAAACTGTATCCTTTCATGCCAGACACCATTCGTGATACCCTTTGTTAAAGTATAGAAAACAAAAATCAAACAAAAGCTACCCGACTGACTGGCTGCCAGACTAGTTGGCTTGCTGGTTGGTTGGCTGGGTGGCTGGTTGTCTGACTAGATGGCTGACTGGCATCTCCTGCATATATCATTTACCATAATACGAGAATACAATGGGAATAAGTACATACAGAGAAATGTCATTACTAAGGAATGCACCAGCACAGAACACAGAGCAAAGAGCGCGCAGCGCGCAGAAGACAGTTGGGTGGCCTTAAAGTGGTTAGGCTACATGCACAAGTCCGTACATATATTTGTGTATGCGTGAGCCTGTATGTGTGCACAGAGATACATACATAATGCATGGGCCATCAAGTAAGAAAAACATTTCGCTTGCTGCATTCACCCACCCACTCACATCATCGTCCATTGACTCAATGGGTGGTTGCCTCGCAACTGACACATTTCCAATAAGAGCCCCCGCACGGAGGCACAAACCATCACACATGCATACACACACACATGCACAAATGCACATCCTATTTAAGTGCCATACGTATGTTCTGTCAAAGGAATGTCATTGTCATGACTAATTGGTTTCCTTTTCGGTACTGGACATGACTTGCAATCGTATTTGCATTTAGGATGAGACGGGCGCATATCTAATTGACAGGGATCCCAAGTATTTTGCGCCCGTGCTCAATTATCTGCGCCATGGCAAGCTCGTTTTGGATGGTGTCTCCGAGGAGGGCGTGCTGGAGGAGGCCGAGTTCTACAACGTGACGCAGTTGATAACGCAGCTCAAGGAGTGCATCAACCACAGAGACCAGGTAAGTAGCCCATTTGCGTCGTATCAAAAAACAATTCTTAAACTATTTCGCATTCAATTAACGCAGCGACCACATGCGGACAAAAAGCGCGTCTATCGTGTGCTGCAGTGCCGCGAACAGGAACTGACACAGGTAAAGTCGATGCTAGCCTATCCAGTTTTCTGGCCAGTAATAGTTTCTGTTTTCTGTTTGCTCAGATGATCTCAACACTTTCGGATGGCTGGCGCTTTGAGCAGCTTATAAGCGTCGGAATGCAATACACCAACTATAGTCCGTTCGAGAATAATGAGTTTCTTTGCGTGGTCTCCAAAGAATGTGGCTCGACAGCCGGCCGTGAGCTTGAGCTCAACGATCGCGCCAAGGTGCTGCAGCAGAAGGGATCGCGAATGTAAGCACAGAGAGTATCAGTAGTGAGCAATTCCCCATCCGTCATTATCCCCTCTATCCGTCTCCCTCCTCTTTACTCTTTCTCTCTCTCACTCTCTCTGTGTTGCTCATGCACACAACGTATACAATGTGTGTTTTTTTCATAAGTGGTGTGTTTAGTTAGTGCACTTGATGTGCGGGGAAAACGCAATACCCAAATACCCAATCAGGCCATTTGGCGTGACATTGCCTAATTACGAAGTCATTAAAAGCTGATAAGCTAATAAGCTTTGTCTGATAGTTCATGATAAGTCTGTTATCTGTTTCCGTTCGTTTCGCAACCGCGTCGCGGTGACGGGTTTGCAATTAAAGTAGCAATATTTGACAATTTATGTGGCAGCATCTATGCCCGCCCCACCGAAAGACGAACAGATTGGCAATAGAATGAATGCATATGGAATGTAATTGACATGAGAGAAATGTGAACTGAATGCGAACATCAAGCAAATAAGCGCACACTTACTTTTTCCAAAAAAGGACAACAACAATTAGTCAATTAGGGTCATATTCAAATACAAATATAAATACAATTATAGATATAGATATAAGCGATCGAACCGTGTGAAAACTGATTGTGCTCTTCTAGCCATGTTTGTGCACATTAGCAGTGTACTTTAATGCTTTCGCAGCTTTGCCCAAAGTTTGGCATGTACAATATATATTATGTAATACCCACTTAACTGCAATTGCAATTTTTGAGTGTATACAGACACCGACAAGACGCCAGAACTTTACTTCGTTAATCAAATAATTAAATAATTACTAGTATATACTGTCTACTTGTACCTATCGAGTTTTCTTTTCAAGGCTCAACACAAAGCGCAGTTAAACGACCAATTAAAGCAATATATATATATATATACTATACTATACTATATATATATATATATATATATATATTCCACATACTTTCGTGCATGTTTAGACTAGATTCAGTTTTTACGTATAGAGTTTCATATTTTTTGCGCATTAAATAAATTTATTTGATACGCTGCTGCCATTTTAATGTAAAGATATGCATTAACGCAGTTGACTGTAGACTGACTGTACTTTGTACTTTTGTACATACACAAACACACACTTATGCACACAGACAGCTCATACAGCTCATGCACACACATGTATCAATATGTTCGTTAGTTTATAAAACATTAAGTTAGTTACTATCCTCTTATTGTTTGAGTACACCTAATAATTGAAGTCCCCCTTTTCTTTCTCTTTCTCTCTCTCTCTCTGTTTAATTGCAGTCTTGGAATTTAAAATGCTTATACTTAGAGCGTGTGCATACCACTTAAAAAATGTAATTCCTATCATCAAACAACACCAAGCTAAAATAACACACCATAACAAAGCACATAAACAAAAAGAAAAACAATCAAAGCAGCAACAGCAAAACAACAAAACAAGTTTAACACAGCCAAAACTCTTCAGAGATCCTTTTTTGGCAGTGTTGCTTACAATTGGAAACGCATTCGACGGTCAGTCAGTCATAAATTTCATTTTAATATCTTTTATTTTTAATGTTTTTTTTTTTTTGTAATTGAGTTCTTAAAGGAACACATTCTTTACATCCTTGCAATATTTAAACAATTTATTGCGGGTTTTATAGATTTGATTAGATTTTTGATAAGAGGTTGAATTGTGTGTCCAAATATAGTCCAATATGCTTCAGGATGTATTCCATACATAATGACTTTCATAAGACAGAAAGAGGATACATGTGTACATAAATTGGTATCAAGTCTACTCCTTATCTCGTTCCAAAACGAGTGAGACAAAAAATCATCCGTCGACTTGTTTGTGTCCGTTGAGAAAACTGTAATCATCCAATTGAATCCGCTTTTTGGCAAGATTTCATAAACCATTTCTAAAAAGTTGATCTTATAATTGATCATTGTTATTGGTCATTGTCAGGTCCCACAGATGTTATCATCAAAAGTGTTTCCTTTCCTTTAACGAAGCTGAATTAAAAGATATCTTTCAGTAAACAGGAAAAGCACATGTAAGAAGTTTAGATAGGTGCATTGGGAAGATTTTAAGCTTAAACCATATATTGGGTGTTTTTAAACACATCAATTGACCAAACAATCAAATATAAATCAAATCAAATAAAATTCGTAGCCAGCAATTATTATAACAGACGAATGTATGTTTTTTTCATTACTTTGCCAAAAACACAAACATCAGCTTAAGTTATTTTCGCTTATATAATAAAAGCAAAGTAATTTGCATTAATTATTGTTTATTCTAATCGATTCTATCCAACTCCTTAATCGAATCATTTTTTATTGCGATTTGAATATATTTTTTTTCTTGATTTATTTCTCTGTGTGTGTGAAAGTGAATGTGTGTATGCGTGAGTGAATTTTTTAAAAGTCCCGAGGCTTAAACTTTATAAACACTTTATTACGGAACACAAAGGAACACTCGCCTCGGACCTATCGATCCATTGACGGCGCTCTTCAAACGATCCACACTCAACTCTAGGTTCATTTTTGTGTTATGATATTAGTCGAATAATTTGGCTTCCCTTCTGCCTTCCGCATTTGAAGAGTGCTTAACTACGCTTAATAGTTGAATCGAAGCAAAGATAAAAATAAATATATATGTATATTTGAGCACACATGCATTGTATGTGGAGCAAGCACAACAGAACACCGCCAACAATGCTTAACATTATTGATATTTAAGCAAATAACAACTAAATGTAATACATGTGTAATTATACCGATATGCATATTATACAGTATAGCTGAACTCACTAGTTGCTTAGTAGCATAACAACAACAAGAATATTCGTAAACGAGATATATAATGTATGAAAAAGAAAAGTACACACACTTACAGAAACACACGTATTGAACAAAATATAAATTTCAAAAACATAACAATTAAACGCTTAAGGATCAAACGTAACGTTTATAATTGGTACTTTTAGCTATTTAGCTGTTTTTATTGGGCTTACAATAACAATTAACGGCAATGCCAATGATGATGATAATGATGACACTTACCGTTAAGGCAAAAATTCGCTCATTTATTGTAGCGGTTTCTAAATAAATATATAATTATTTTATCTGTACAATAAATAATTAAATTTACTATACGGTTAAAGCATCATCATTCGGATTGTACGTTACGGGCGTTTACTTGCATTGCGTTTTTAAATATCTTATTAAAATTCAAAATTATAATAAACACAGGCTCGCTCTTATAAGGCTAATTAGTTGTTGGAATTAAAGTAATATATGAAACTTAGCTGTTTAATGCCAGGCGCTCTTAGCATAATGATAATGATGAGTCCTAAATATCTGATATTATTATGTTGAACGCGCTGCGCATTAACTAGCTTAAAGTTCAAACATATAATATTACATTTCACTTTTAATTTCACAATTTTGCAGACACAGAACTTTTGAACAGATTTGATGGAGATTTGTCTATACGTACATATGTACGTATATATATATATATTTTTTATTTTTTTTTTGTAAATCAGCAAGTACATTTATAATATACTTTTGTTAATTATTATCGATACTGGATTCGTAAAATTTTCTTATCAAAACTTGGTGTAAACTTTGTAAACTTTACAAAGGATTTTGATTTTAATTGAGTAAAAGGTGTTTTCTGGTTCATCTGTGTACTTAACAGAAATATAGATAAGAACTCGATTCTTGTTGATTTTTGTTTACATTTTTGAAACTGAGTTCGAGCTGCATTTACATATATGTATATATATGTATGTCCGAGTATATAGATCGAACGCAGCCTTGTGGTATGTAGCGCCCGATTTGCATTAACTTGAGCTTTATGTAACTAGCATATTGCATATTTTGCCTAAGCAAAAGCAAAAACAAAACAATACAAAAACATTTTAAATCACGACTGAATTTATGTGAACTTGCACTAAAAACAAAAGAGATAAAAAATAAATTTAAATTGAAAAAACAAAAAACAAAAACAATACGGTGACGTTTGCTAGATATACGCATTATTAATTATACCTATGTATGTATATAATTTTAAAAGTAAACTAATTTATACACAACAAATTAAAAAGAAAACATGAAAAGAAAAAAAATATAAATGTCGCCACCTACACGTATCCATTTTTGTATCCATTTTGAATTATTTTATGTGCATCTAAATGCAAGTTAGAATAATGCTTACAATTATTTGGTAGAAGTCCAAGCCGAAGCCAGTCTCGAGCATGGAACACCTTTACATTAGCTTGTAATTATACCTAAACCAAAAGAATAACAAAAAAAAAAATCACAGTGAAAAACAGAATGTTTAATCGAAAATCAACAAGATATTCCCAACTAATGCAATATGAGCGATATGTTCTAAGCAATACAATAGATGCAGAAAGTGAACGGTGTATACATACATACATATGTACTCGCAGACACTTACACAAATACTCATTTGTATGTATGGATTGAACATGTAGGTGTGGCATCTTTAAAGAAAACAGAATAGAAGAACAATGTAAGCTAGTAAACAACAACACCTACTTATATGTAATAACAATAATAACAATAATTATACCCTATATTTACCTTGAGTACTCACTACGACCGCATATTCCGCTCTCCTTATATTTAGGCTCGACTCGATTTTTCTGCTTATTTACAAGTAGCAAAAGCTGTCGAGCTGTCGAGTGTGGGGTGAAATTTTATCATTTTAGAATTGCAGTCATCCAAGACATAAAAACATGTGTACATTCTTACTTACCTACATACAAACAATATTTATACATATAAATGTCATGTGAAGCCATTCAGTGCAGGCTTTATTCTGCTTGCATTAACGTATATTCAACCGGAACAATATTTAAATGAATTAAAGATCCCTTTTCTAAAAAACAATCAATATATCGTGTTTTATTATACGGTTTGTTCCGTCTATTAAATTATAAATGCCTTTAACTGAATCAAAGATTAACTTTATTTAAGTAAAAGTGTGTAATTGTATTTTAAGTTTGTATGAAGTGTGTGTTTGCAGGTTAAATAAGCATGTATAAATCTATTAATATGATATTCGCTGATATTCGTATCCTTTGGTATAATCGTTAAAAAAGCTTTTACATTTTAGCTTAAAGCTACGTTGCAAGCTTGGAAGTCCTTGCATAAAACTTAAAGCCTTTTAAGCTTTGAAAGCAAACTTTTTTCTCAGCATACCAAGCTTTGTCCTTTGGTGTCAATGCTAATCATTGCTAGCTTTTCCAGCAAGCTTTTATGCAAGTGTGTTTTTATTTTTAAACCAATTAAGCTCGCTCTTAAAAAAAGTTCAACCCTCGCAAAGAATATTTATTAAGCGAGCACTCATATTAATGATTTGCAATATATATACAATTTGTAAAAGGACCCTTGCCGACCCAATTACAGGAGAATATGTACTGAAAGAATTTTTATACAAAATAGAGACAATCACTAGTCTGATTTAAGAGTCCCTTAGATCTTTTTTTTTTTGTGTTATTTATATAAACTTTCTTGCTTTTTTGTATTCACTTTTATATACTATAACTCATTTTCTTTCCTACATTTGTATCCAATGTGCGTCTGTTTGTATTCAAACAATTTTCCGAAGACAGGTAGCAAAGTTGGACGATTTTCCATATATGTTTCCTAGTCATCGTTTTAATATGTTTCGGGTTTGCAGTTCAAGCTGTTAAGACTACTATTTTTTAACTCCTTCAGTAAGTTATCGTGATTGTATTCGATTGCAAAGTTCTTAAATGTCTTGATTCTTATCTGTACAGTTTGTTAATGCAGCTGCGTTATATTAAAAGTAACCCATAACATGCTTAAGATTATTATGATATTGAAATTGAGGGTTTGCAGTTTGCAATCTTTGTTTTTCTCACTGCTACGTTGACCCAAAGAAACAAATTTAGAATAATTAGATATTAGTTAACTTTGTATAGACGATAGATGTCCTTAGTTACCGAAGAAACACTAACTTTTAACTAATTATGTTAGTGAAAGTCTCTTTAGGTACATATTGACTTGTTATACAGGAAAAGGTATTCTTTGGGAGTAAATCGATTTAAGAACTTTTCTGGGTGAACAACAAACAATTACTGGGAAAACAATCAAATGTTAATTCAAGCAACCGAGAGCCAGCAGTGTTCGATTTCGTCCTGTTCATTTCCTTATATCTTATCTGGGTGATGTGGATATTGATTAGAATTTGCACCATTGCCAACTTATGCAAAGTAAAAAGAAATGTTCAGTTGCGTGAGTTCCACAGCTCATGAGATATTCATAGGTAAATGCACACAGCACAGCTACGTGTGTGTGAATATTGCTGACGAGTACAGCTGGCGCAAAGGACACTTTTAGATTTGAAGCTACCACTAAACAGTGCCCAGCTCCAGCGTCAGTCTCATTTCCCAGTGCCAATTGCCGTTCCGCGCTTATCACGGCTACGCAGCGGCTGCGGCAGCGGCGTCTTTGGCACGTAGCACACTGTTCAATGGCACATGATACCCTAGAATCGCCGAACTCAACAAATGTACGTTCTCGATCAGCAGTCAATAGACTCAGTTTATAAAATGCGTTTTTAGCTATTCAAGGAGGTTATTAAAGAACTTACTTTTCTGGTGTGAGGCTGAAGGCAGTTGGATTCGGAGTGCAGGGTATCCATGCCGCAAGTACAGCCGACTAGAGCACTTCACTTGTTTTTGGCTATATTTGGCTGGCGGCAGATTCATGCACGCATATCGATATGGCAACATTAAAATTTAACTGCGGGCCCCCCTCCCCCCCCCCCCCCCCCCCCCCCCCCCCCCCCCCCTCATCCATTGGGGGCTGCGTTTACCACCACTAAAACGCAGGCCATTGCCAAAACACGTGCACATTTATATTTATTCTAAACAAAGGAATAAAAAGTTGTGTCACCGCGCACATGAGGCCCAAAACTGTTGGCCAGTGGCACGGCCAAACGACAACAAAGTTTGTTATGCTCTGTGTGCAACGAACGCAAAGGGTAAATTGGTTTTCTCGAAGACCTGCTGGCATTGTCCTTCCTGCTGGCTCATTTAGTCAAGCTAGTGATTTTACGAGTACTTCCAAGTCTTATGTAGTGACCCTTAAGGAAGATTCTAGCCAAAACGCAAATCTGCTAAGCAGTCACAATTCTGCGAAAAGAGTATGGCGCAGTCGAAAGGCAACGCTTGCATGACTCCGACTTGGTTTTGTTATTTGAACAGCCGTCGAAGTCGAAGGCATACGCAAACGCGTTTCGCCGTTAAGGACATTAGTGCGTTTTGGCTTTTATATCAAGGTTTTACAATGTCGTGGCTCAAGTCGAGGCTGCCAGAGCCTTGGGGACTGCTCGTAAAGCGCAGCACGCAGCGGAGCCTAAGCGAAATTTCATTGGTTTTTATGGTAACGATGGCCTGGTGACCGACACCTCACCTTACCTCAGCTCACCTCATCGGCTACTTTGTGTCGCCTCATACACATACCCAATACCATTCCCAATTCCATTTCGCAAACACAATCGCAATTGCATTCCCTTTTCTCGAGGTGCTTTCACTTTTCGCGCCCGCCAACAAGCGTCGTCGGACTGGGGAGAAGGTAGCCGAGGGGAAGGGGGTTGCAGCTGAGTGGATGGTCGTCCCCTGCCACGAGGTGTGTGTACTTATAGTGGTAGAGGATGCCCCTGCTGCATTGGTGCTTCAGTTCAGTTTCAAGTCATCTTTGCACCTTCCACTGTGCAGACATTGGCCCTGGCCCTGACTGTTACGTTGTCTGCATCATTTCGCCGCACGCCTTGATGCGCAAATGCCAACCCCGTTGGGTTGACCGTGATGCAGCGCTTCGCGTTCGTCCTTCAACCCCACAAACGACCCCAAAAAGTGCAAGATGTGCCAGCCGGCACTGCACCACCAACAGAAAGCAACCCACACACATCCACTTTAACTTTTGAATAGTGCAAAAAGTGCACTCAAGCAGCGCGCTGAAGCTGAATTGAAGCTGAATTGCCGCATGAAGCCAGCTTGCCTCGTTTGAGGCGACATTTATGTGGCAGCCACCACCGTTTCACTTTCGTTGGTCTTGTTGGGCCTGGGCCCCGGCCTCGCTGAGAGTCACTTTTGCACCTGCTACCAGCGGGGGTTGATGCTGCAACTAAACCTGGGGCAAGCAGCAGCAGCAGCAATGATTCTATGTCAACATGATAAGAGCCGGCGGCGTCGCAGTCGACATTCTAATGCAGTCAGCATGCTGCATGCTTCCAGCCACTATGGGCAACATCGAATATTTTTGTGCTAAAAAGTTGTTAGACTCTAAAATTGTAACCTGCCGTTTTGTAAGTACCAAGATAGAAAGCGCATTACTAAAAAATCTTGATAGTTTTCGATTATCGAAAAAAATTTCAATTGTAATTCAGTTTTTTCCTTAAACAATATTAGCTAGCAATTTGCGACATTAGAAGGAGTTGTCTTTGATGGCATAATGCCGAAACATCCTTTTGTCTATTTCTTTGCAAATTAGTCTGTCAGTTTTAAGCTATCATCATGGAATTCCATTATATTGTTGTTCACACATATAATCATCGGAATAGTTTGTCTTAAAATGAATTTTCGTACATTATGCATTTCACATTCTTGCCCAACTTTGGCACTGAGAAAATCCTCAAGCACGCAATATATTGCCGATTCCAATCTATATGGGGCTTCTATAGACTACAAGTTTACCTTTCTTAGTGAACAATTTATTCAGATTAAGTAAAAAGTTTTTACTCCATACTAAAGTTTTTGATACTATCATGAAGTTTGTAGAATTTGCCCATAGTGCACCGGTGGGTGGTCGACTTGAAAGGGTTAGAACTAGGCCCGTGGTTTGGGGCTAGGGGTAAGGGCTAGACAAGCGTCTGGTTGCGTTTTGTCTCGTGTCTGTCTAGTGCATCTAACTGTGCAAATCGTAGCCTTTTTACTTGTGCGTGCGTGTGTGTGTGTGTGTATGTATGTATGTGTATGAGTGGGCTTTTGTGCAGCTCAAGTGCATGTCGCCATTGCCGTGTTAAGTGCGTCAAACAAAGCCACGGCTGTGTGCTGTCGACTGTCATTTGCTGGGGGCTGTTCAGCTCATGTGTGCGTGTGTGTGTTTGTGTGTGTTGTTGATGTGTGGTGTGGGCTTGGTGCGTGATTTCTGTGCAATTTAACCCCATTTTCGAGGCAGCATCTAAACAGAAGACCATGGCATTGACTGCTGACGTACATATCCAGCTACTGCCTCCCTCTCGCTTTCATGCTCACTCTCTCTGTCCTTGTGTCGCCGCAATCGAGAGAGGCTGCATCAAGATAAGGCACAGAACTAATACTCTAGCTAACGGGGCCACTATGTCCTTTGTCTTTGTCCACTATGCCGTTTATTACAACATCTCAATGGAAACTTTACCCCTTCCGTAAGATTATTACGTGTCTCGCTAAACCAAAGTCCAAATCTATAATATGTTATACATTTCCTGCATAGACTGCTAAATACACACACACACATATATATATACGTTTCTTTTTACATACATATGACAGCATTTGAGTCGAGTGCTTATGAAAATGAAATTGCATGCAATGCTCGCAGGAGAACAGTTTTTCTCTTAGGTAAAACGTCCATTTAAAATACTTAAGGTCGCGAAAATTCTTTGTTCGTAGTGAGATTTAGTCGGGCAGAGGCTCCCTACGGCTGGGCTGGGCAGGATGCTAAGTTAAAACTAAGCGCAGAAAATAAAAATAAAAATAAAAATAAAAATAAAAATAAACAAACGAACGTTTATGAAATTTGCATACTGGCGGCCTGAGGCGGCTGTGAGACGCGGCTAATGAATGCTAAAACATTCTACATACTCACACTCGCTCATAGGTCACAGAAGAAGCGGGGGGAACAGACTGAAGAGACGAAGAGACGAAATAGAAATGTGAACTGAAAAGGGAATGCGCACAAAGAAATGTTTGTCAATGCAACGAAATGGAAAGTTTGAGGTGGCTGCTATTGAAATAACGATCCGTGTGCCCCTGACGAAGCAGTGAAACGTCATCCAAAGAAACCAGAAACAACAAACAACAAACAGCAAGAGGGCAGTATGGGTAGTCGGTGAATAGAAAAGAAAAAATGCCGAAGAAACTGAACTGAACTGGCATGAGGCGGAAGCAAGGATGTGCGTGCAAGTTGTAAAAGTGAAATGAAGTGACTAAAGAGCTTGGAAGGGGGTGAAAGGGGGTGGGTGGGAGAAGAGGCTGCAGATGAAGTTGCAGACACGCTTTTGTAATGACCGTTTTTTTTTGTACCCATTAAAAATGGGCACTTAACGGCAGAAGAATTAGTGGATATGATCCCATATAGATATCTCTATATAGTACATATGCAGATTGCTTAAGTTGATCAGCATACTTTGTCTATCTGTATTGTTCATCTTTTAGTTTTTTTTTCAAATGTAACTCCTTTAAGTTTCTCAATACTGATTAGCAGCCTCAATTTATCAGCTTATATCTGAGAATATAACATACAAAATGAACTCATTTTACTCTATGGTTCCCTGGGTTGAAAGAGGTTGGTGTTATGTCTAATAGATAGACTATGAATACAGGGTATACTCTAAGCGGGCACTTTCATTAAGAGCGCTTTAGCTTGTTTATTTTTTTGTATTTTTATTTTTTTGTACTTGTGCATGTGTCAAATTTGCACGGCATGGGATGGGGGCGATGCACTTGAACTACGCCAAATACGACGACGGCTACGTTGAAGACGGAGACGACGGAGTTAAAGATGTAGACAGAGAGTGGGGAAGGGGGAGGGGACCTCTCCGATAGCCGGGGCAAGCTGTGTCGCGCACATGCTCGTATGTTGCTGCTGCACTTGAGCATTTTCGGGCAGTGGCGGGAGGTGCGCTATTAAGGGATGCAAATGCAAGTGATTGCAATGTCGTTAGGGGTTTTTCGGCCTGCCAGCCCAACCGCCCGCCCAACAGGTTGGTGTGGGGCTGTACTAGCTCTAATGATGTGCCTGGGTGGGTCTGTGCAGCTGCTTAGGCAAACAAACACACAGACGTGGTCCATGGACATGAGTTTGTTGTTTTGCGCCTCGAAGTATGCAGTGCTCTATTTGCATATTCATATTGTAGTACAACACACACCCACACAGCCACACAGCTACACGGCCACACTCTTTATATGCTTGTATATACGTGTATACATATATAGAGTTTATACCAATTCATGTTGTGTAATGAGCTTCGGGTAGTTAGAGCCCGACTGTGTCTAAACTTTTAGCTGGGGGCAAACCTGAAGCTGGAGCCGGAGCTGGAGTTGCCCTCGTCTCGCTGGGGTCAACCCTGTGCGGCGGACCCATTGCAATATGTATTTTTCTTTCATTCTGCTTATTTTTTTCCGTTTTCCTTCGCTCATTGTTTAGCCGGTTTGTGTTTGTGTGTGTATTAGTGGGCTTTTGCGTATGTGTATGCCTTCTTTCTTCCTCGTTTACTTCCATTTCCACTCTTTTTTTTGGGGAGTTTCATTAGAAACTTTTTTTGCCAACATCATTTTCAGCAAAGCGTCAAAACAAAAAGGGTTCAGACACACCAACACAACTCTAAATATATGCGTATGTATATGTATATGTACAGATATACATATATGAGTCCTCATACTCGCATATGCGTACTCTTTTCCATATAGAGATAAGCGCGGACGGAGATTTAGATATTTTAGACATGCGTGTGCACTTTCGTTCCGTTCCCCGCCCCGTTCTGCCCGCAGTGGGCGTTGCGCGGGTCTGTTTCTGACATGTTTGTGCCGCTGACCACGGCTTGGTCGCCAACCGTTCGCCCTTCCCCTACTCCAACCCTTCAGCACTGCACAGCGCTAACTAAACATGCTTAATTAGAAAGTAGCTGCGGTCGCCGCTAACAAAGCAGGAACGGCAACAGCGACAGCGACAGCGGATGCGACAGCTGCGTGGGCTGCGACTGCGGCGTCATCTACTTGGCGGCTCATATTTCACTGACCAGCGCACCATTACCCACCCACTGTCAGCAACAACAATAACAGCGGCATACCCTGCTCAAGCCCCTCATCCTGACACAATGGGCAATTGGAACAGTTTTTGTGACATAACGGAACTTATTCAAAAGGCAACTTGCTTAGGTTTCCTTATGTTAGTGTATTAAAATTTGTACCTCTTTCGAGTCCTTTTTCTAGCATGACAATAACTACAAATGTACACATACTCGATCAGCATTAACAATGGCTTCAATAATACACAGTATGTTTGTTTGATTGCAAACTAGTCTGTCAGTTTTAAGGCTATCATCATCAATTATTCAGATTCTATAGAAGGATAATTCATCTAATCAGCTACGAAGAATAAATAGTTGATTGCTTATCTTTACAAATTATTCGCTTTTGGACACATAAACGAATCGCAATCCCCACTGTGCTCTGACTTGGCTGACAGCGTTTTTCGGGTTACCATCGCTTTGCAACGCAGTTGTCTCTTTTCGCTGATGGCCCCCGGCTCGGGAGTGAAAGTGGAAGTGGAAGTGCTGCTCATTATGTGGAGCGTGGGCTGCGGCTGCGACTCACAATTTGGGGCGCATCCGCGTCCGCATCCGCTCCCGTCACGCACATATGAATATGTTGAATTAATCACTTGGGTTTTGGGTTTTGGGCTTGCTTCTTTTTTGTGCTGTGCCTTTTTTCGCGATGCTTTGGCAATGGGCTCAGTTTTAGCCAAAGCCGAGGGCCGCGCCGAGCCGCCCGACCACCAACCTATCCGCTGGACCATACATTGACATGGGCATTGCTCTAGGCATATTTGCCGTACCCGCTGCCCCGCTCCGCAGCAACCGTAGCCACCACCGACCACTTCTATATTATGCAGCGAATCGATAAAAACTTTGACCACCGCCCCAGCGTTGCTGACATAGCGGTCGCTGCGCCGTCGACATGTGAAATGTGTGAAATGCGCGCATTAAATAAAAAACGCCAAAAAACCAACAAAAAAAAAGCATTACAGAAACCAATTCAAAAGGGGTGTGTGCCCCTGTCCCCCTGCCTCTCTGATCCCCCGTCCGTGTGCCCCTTAGCCCAGCACCCCAGCTAGAGCCAAAAAAGGATTTTTTGTTCATTGCATTGCTGATTTTATATCGCACCGAAAGGTGTAGCAGATGCCACCCCAAACCCCCCGCCTACCCCATTTTGCACTGTGGCGGCATGTTTTAGATAAGGTGAATAACTGCGATTGTTTGGAATTTTAATGCAAAAGTTTTTATGCCTCAGCCATGCGCGCTGTCCAGCGGCGGATCATTTTGGGCCGGACGGTTGGCGGCTTTATAGCGGCTTTTGGGATTCCTAATGGTTACTGTGACCACTTCCGCACTTTTCCTTTCGGGTCTTCGGGTCGCCAACTGTCAGCCAAAGGTACGCATATATGTACGTGTATTATATATGAATGTATATGTATACATTAATACATATAAACACATCGCAATGTGCATACTTTTAAATTAATGTCAAAATTTGTAAATTTTCCTGCTTATAGATATGTATACTTTACCTTATATGTGTGTTTAAACATATGAGTATTCCCCTTAATTGAAAGAGCTTTTTCTTGGATATATACAATATATATTTTCCATATTTATATAACAACTTTGTTTCCGTCTGATTGACACAGCTAATAATATTATTTTGAGTTGTGTTTTATCAAATTCTTATTTGTGACTTGAAAACAGTGGACCATGTTGTATATTTTTTTTTACCAAAATTTGATTGTTCCACGGTTTGCAATTCAATTTCTGCCCTAGTCGAGCGTGTCCGACTAAAAGATACCCTGATTTTAGCTACATAACGACATCCATTAGCACAACGTAGATGTTAACAAAGCGTTTCTTCATTTGCCTGCTTTTCAGATATAATTTTTTTGTTACCTATTTTAAATGGTTATGAAACATATTTTATTACATATTAACCTAAACCTTTTTTTTTTAATTCGATAACTTTAAGCTGATTTTTAGAAATCGATGAAAACTTATTTAAGCTCTTAACTAAAAAATAATGGGCGCAAGAAAAATTGGCATTAAGCTTTTCTGTGTCTCATGGATTCTATAGGTTTGGGTGAAAATCGACCATATCAATTTACGTGTAAGCTTTGTTGCCAAATTTTCTAAAAAAAAGATACAAAAATATTTTATATATATTCAATACAATTTTTATAATTTTATTTTAATTTGTACTTTGGAGAAGTTTAATTGTTCGAGGTGTTGTTCGTTCATGTTGGGATGGAAACAGCTTTCAGTTTTCACTCACTTTGGCCATATACCCATGTTGTAGTACAATTGATTTGATTATTTTTTTATGATTCTCACATGCCGGCAGGCTAAAGGCTACAGGCTACTTATGTATTTTAATCATGTTGGCCAGCTGCGGGCTGCAGGCTCGAGTCTGCAATAAAAATCTGAGAGATAGCGACAGCGGAAGATAAAAGCGAACGGCAGTGACTAAAATCAAAGGCACAAATTGTTGCCATAGTCGTTGTTGTTGTCGTTGTTGTCGTTGGTGTCGTTGGTGTTTTTAATATTTAACTGCAAACTGCAGAAACAAAAGGCAGCCTGACTGACTTTGTCTGTACCCGAATTTGAAACCATCTGCATTCGAATGTGTCTGGCGAGGGTGTGTGTGTGTGTATGTGTGTGGGAGAGAGTGTATGCGTCTTTGAGCTCATCGTCTGTCAACAGTAAACACATAAACAAAAAAACATACGAATGAAAAATACTCTTAAATTGTTTTCATATGGCAGCTATGTTTTATAGTTGTCATCTTTTAATTAGCTTTAATTTATCTCTGAATATTGCAAATAACAACAATATAACAAAGTGTTGCTGTAAGATGTTATTGGGTGAAAGCTGACAGACAAATGGACGGGCGGAGGGCTTTTTATGGAATTTGGAATGTTTCCTTTTGGGCGCTACCCTTTTGCTGGCTGAGCTGCATTACTCTTGGCAAGGGTATAACAGCAACATAAGCAACTACAAAGCCAAATGCAAGAGCAACATTGCACACACACATACACATGCACATACACATAAACACACACACTCACACTCAATATCCACAAAGGCCCGCGGAAGTGCAGCAATTGCAGCGGCGCTCACAAAGCATTCTAACACGATTTTAATTACGATGACGAGCGTTGCCGCCATCGCTGAGCTCGGCCCAAACTTGTGCCACAAAACACAAATCCGCATTCGCATTCGCATTTGCAGCCCGGCTTCCAACCTAACGCAGGCCATAAGCAAATGCAATGCAGCAGGCACAAGGCAAAAGGGGGCACCAGCACCAGCAACAACAACAGCAACAACAACAGCAACAACAACAGCAACAACAGCAACAACAGCAACAACAACACCAACAATGACAATAAGAACAACAGCAACTGAAACAGCAACAGAAACAAAGAGAAACGTGTGAAGTCCTCAAATCGCTTGCAGCGAGTTGAAGCTGACAAATGTTTCGCACTTTTTTGTCAGCCTCATTTCGTTTGGCCTTGTGGCAGTTCTCTGTGCTGTGGAGTGTTATGCAGCACAGGGTAGGAGTCTTTGCCGGGCAACTTTCCTGGGAGGCGGGCAGCCAACATTTTGTGGAAGATCTCTCACTCTAGGCTGGTCTGCATGTTAAACAGTTTCCACTACAATTTTTTTTATAATTATTTTAAATTTTTATCAAGTTCGAAAACCACACCGATTTCGAACGGAAACCTAACCATTTAGACAGGGTCTTCAACCTTTGACCTCAGCTGCAATGTTTGTTGAAATCACTTAAAATGCTGAAAATCGTGATCGTGATTAAGGATACATTTCCAATTGAAAAGACTCGGTGTCGTATCAACCCAGACTTCTTGTTGGCTTGTTTTCTGTTGCCCTTGGTTCGCTTTTGGAATCCATCGGAGCCTGCCACATTGGTTGTTGAGGTATTCATTTCAACTCAATGAGCCATGATGCATAATGAGCTTATTGTTACATTAATTGATTAACAGTTCTAACTCATACCTGTTTAAATAGGGTTTTTAATCATCATGCAAAATGCAAAAAAGAACATCATTCATCTAATTACAACAAACAATTTATGCAACCTGAGACTTTTTCGCAACTAGAAGTTTTGCTAAATAATTAAAACTAATTGGATTGATGGCCGTTTTAATTGGTTGACAATAATTGGTTAACTAATGCAATGCGTTTATAAATTAAGAACAGAATGTTGTATGGTCTATTTATTGATATTAAAGTTTTGTGTACGCAGGACACAAATCAATGCATTAATATTTGTTTCCTGTTGGTAGTTATTGCCATCTTTTGAATCAGCGCGAAATGTCACAATGCCTTTGCTGTAATGATAAGTGAAATGATGATAATTAAAACTCAGAAATTAAAAACTATTCGAGCGAATGCACTCTATTATCATTTTATAACTAATTATAAAAAATTATGTCAGGGTGTAAGCCTTTTTAATGGGAATGTACGTATCAATTAATTTCAAAGACTTTGACATTGTGCATCCCGTCTGAAAATTCCTGGAAACGCAGTGAAATTTCGAAACGTTTTCCATGAATTGCCCGCCCCAGGCTGCTTACACTTTAATAGGCCTATGCGGGAGCTGGTCCCGGTTGGGGTTGGGGTTGGGGACAGGCGCGAGTAATGCGGGCTCTGCGTTATATTATTTTGACAACTTTTTTTGGTTATTTTTTTTATTTTGCTCAACAAGAAGAAAACAAGATTCGCAAAAAAAATAAAAATAAAAAAATAATGGCAATATATACGAGTGAGTAAATGCGAGTACATGCTGAAATGTCAGCATGCGTTAGTGTGCATTTCCGTATACAGGATGGCTGTGCGTGTGTGCGTGTGTGCGAGTGTGCGTGTGGCTGGGTAGGGGGAGCTGTCGAAAAATAAATGGAAAAGGCATCACATCATTGGTGGCATGTGCATAATCAAGCTACGGCCAGGGCCGATAGGCGGCATAGGCCCGAAATCGAAAGCCGAAAACTGCAGTTGCAACGACGATTGCGACGACGACGACGACGACGACGACAACGGCAGCGGCGGCGGCGGCGACTGCGACTGCGACGGCAACGGCGCCAGCGACAGCGACGGAGAATGCGCAGCTAGCGTCAGGAATAGTGTCCAAAGTGCGTTCCAAATGATCAAAAAAAAGGCCACGCCCGCTCTTGGCTTGCTCCTGCCGCCGTCGCCGCTGATGCTGCTACTCGTGTTCCTGCTCCTGCTCCTGCTACTGCTCCTACTCGCGCCTATTCGCTGTCCTTTGCAAGTGCAGTTTTGTATGTGCTTTTACAGCGTTGTTGTTGTTGCTGTTGTTATCAGTGGTGGGTGGAGTAGGCCTGGACGTGTTGGTGCGTTTCCTACCTTTTTTTCCTTTTGTTTTTCTTTTATTTTTGTGGTTTTCGTTTTCGTTTTTTTTGTGTTTTTTTGGTTTTTTTTTTTTTTTTTTTTTTTTTTTTTTTCTTTTTTTTTTTTTTTTTTTTTTTTTTTTTTTTGTTTTTTTTTTGTTTTTTTTTTTTTTTTTTGGTATTTTCCTGCACATTTTTAATGGATTTTTTTTGTACGTGTGTATGCGTATTTGTATGCACATGTGTGTGTGTGTGGGATCTGTGTGCAGGTTGTTTTACTTTGTGCACATGGGCTCGTTTTTTTTTTGGCTGGACTTTTTGAGCTTATTTTTTTTTTTTTTGCCATTTTATTTTTTGTTCATTCGCTAACGTCGCCGCTGCTCATCATGATGAGCATTTTTTTATTCAAGCAGATAATTACATTTAAATAAAATAAAAATTTCATGTAGCGCAAGGTAGTCATATGCCCGCCCTGCAACCAACAGTCAGTGTCCCGGCATAGCCATAGCCATGGCCCACCCGGGCACACCCCGTTGGCACCCGCACTTGCGCTTTGCTAGAATCTGGCCGACCAGGAGGAGGCCCAGCCCGTTGTTGGTTTTGTTGGCATGTTATTTTATAATTCATTTCGTTGCGTTGTTTGACTTACGCGGCGTTGCACGTTGCTGTCCGACACAGCCCGACAGATCTGCAGTTGCAGCTGCAGCTATAGCTATAGCTACAGCTATAGCTGGAGCTGGAGCTGAAGCTAAAGCTGAAGTCCAATTGCACACTGTGTTGTCACAGTGCCGCAAATTGCGCCGCATTTGTCTGCTCTTAGGCTGGTCAACTACCGCCAGTTGAGGCGTGTCCGTGTGCGCTCCAAGTGCGCCAATATACAAGTCATTCGCCCCGACCTGCTCTCATCACCATCGTACATCCATCCACACCATCGTCCACCACCCCGAAGCCAGCAGCTGTAATCGCCTGGTTTTGTTTTTGTTTGCCAACTGCAGTCAAGTTGTTCTGTTAATGCTAATTGCCAGGTTTCTACAGCTTCGCGAGTCGCACTTTGTGTCCGCTGAGGACTGCATCCTCATTTTTTGTGGCTGCTGCTGCTCTTTGGGGTCATTTCGGATTCTAAAAGTGTTGCAGTCGAAAATCATCAAAAGCCAAAAGCCAAAAGCCTTATTCTCTTCTGCATCTGCTTCTTCTCCCTGTTGCAGTATTCCTGCCAAGTGCACTAGAATTTACTCTAAAATGAAACAAAGAAAAACAAAAAACAATTGGTAATATCTATTTTAGAGTACCCAACTACGAAATACCCCGTACCTAGTTATTTCCTTTTTCAAATCGCGTGCTTTATAAAAGTTCATAATTTTGATATTTGTACATGCATTTGATAAAGAAGGATTCAATATCGATTTAGTATATACAAGTTAAATTAAACTTATAAGCCAACTATCAATTTGCTGTTTTTACGTACTAAGGCGCACCGCTTATAAGCCTAAGGGTCTTGGCTTGCAAGATACTGATTTTTTGCAGCTGGGTTTTGGCTGCAATTCCATATCACCAGGTGGGGGCAATGCAAGACTTGTATAGCCTGGCATTGTTGTTTTAAGACAGCTTTTAGAACATTTAAATTTTCAGAAGCCGAAACCTCGGCTTGAGGTTGGGTTCAGGGAATACTCCGAGGCGGACACTCCCAAGAAAAGTGCATTAATTTATGTTATATGTGTGTTTTCAGATAAAACCAGTTTTTCAAGGCAAAACGCAAACAACAAAATCGGAAAGGCGACATAAAACTTTCGTAAGTATACTTTTATGTAAACCATATTTTTAAACAATTGCTTAAATGTTTAATTGTATATTCCAGGTGCCCGAGATGAGTTCCGCTAATTTTCTGAATATGCAATAGTGTATAAGAATAATATATGTTTAACAACAAAACTTTTCTTATAAATAAACATAAAAACTATCCACAACACTATATGTTTAAGATATATTTAAAAAAAAAAACAGTTATATCAGTTTAAGGAGAAATATAATAAATTATTTTAAAAAAACACACATTAATTTTTTGCCTTCATGAAACCCAGTTTACCAGATTTTCTTCAAAATTCCAGCTGAAGTACCAGGCCAACAGAATAGTCAGGAAGTCGATAAAAAATATCAGAAATGCTAAAAAAAGTAAAGCATACTTATAAGGCAAGAATTTTGACCGTCGATGTGCAAGATTTTCTCCAAAATTCCAGCTGAAGTACCAGGCCAACAGAAAAGTATCGAGATCGACAAAAAATTTTAAAAAGTTCAACATTTTGTAGCATACTTATAAGGTTACATTTTTGGTTGCCGATGTGCAAGACTTGCAATGCAAAATTTAGCTGAAGAACCAGTTGAACAGAATCCCCAAAAGTTCGAAAAAGAAGTAAAAAAATGAAATTTTCTCAGTTTTTCGGCAAAACCATCTTTTGATTTAAGTCAAGTTTTTAGAGATTGAGTTTTTATATTTTTAATTTTAAAAACTTTTAATGAATAAAGCTGTGGTAAATATATTCCGATTTTAGGAAAGTATTCCATTTTCGCATTGTTAAGGCCTAAAGAATTGCAAGACTTAAAATGTGTTCATTTACGAGACCAAGTAAGTACAGATTTTCATTATTGACATATATTTTCTACACTAATTAGGTTTGAAAATTTGTTATTAAATATTTAATTTAAAGCTTAACTTTAAACGACTATATCTTGGCTAAATACAGTCCGGCTTTAATTAGAGCTTTAACTTAAAATAAATCTTTACTTGACTCATTAAGGTCTATGGAACCAATAACAGTTAGTATTTGAAATTTTTAGTTTTTTGACAATAACACTAATGTAAATATTTTAGAAATGGATTTTTTTAACTAAAAATGAATTTATATTTTTCGCAGATAGGACGCCAATTGGCCAATATTTGCCGATTTTCACGGATTTCACAAGTGGCTTTATCTCGGAAAGATAAGTTTTATTTAACTTGTATATTTAATTTCTTTAGTTTTTATTTAAAATTTGTATCTTTATATTTGTTAAACAGGTTTTCTGCTACCTTATTGGCAGCTTGATCAGTTTAATGTATAAAACAAATAAAAACAACTTATAGAATAACCTTTAAACTAAGATAACAAGAACTTTAGGTGTAATCACATAACTAATGTGGATTAGGCAATTGTTATTGTTAATACATAAGCTTAAAAACCAGATAAATATGGTCCAAGTTATGAAAGGCATGCTCCTTGTGTATCTCTGTCCGTGTGTGTGCTTGAAAGAAACAAAAGAAAGGCGGCACGCAAAGTTAATGACTATACTCACCGTTTCTGATAGACAGTGTCGGAGTCGAACTCGAAGCCGGAGTCAGGAGTAAACACGGACAACATGGGAGAACGGAGTAACAGGCCGAAACAAGCGAACACGACTGGACGGCTTGTGCTCACGGGTTGCTGGCTAGTTTGATTCGCTGTCTGTGCTTCATTTTGCTTCAGCCTGTTTTTTTGGCCACCTTTAAGAAAACTCCTACTGGCAATTGCGAGTTCATCTGAGGCTTCGTTTTGCTGCTGTTTCTGTCTCTGCTTTTGTTCTTGTTTGTGCTTTAAGAAATGCCACTTCAATGCCAACGGCAGTGACACATTTTCATCGAATCGATAAAGTAGCCAAAAAAAGTAGATACAAGAGAGAACAATTTATTTTTGGGCCGCCGAAATTCGCATACTCTTGTCTAAATGGGAATTGTGGGAGAAATATTTTCTACAGATAAGAGTGTAAGTTAAGTGACAAAGTGATAAATAATATTACCAATTTTGGGATTTAGTAGTCTGCGTCCGCTTTATAGTTATCATATGGCCAACAGATGCATGGATGAGCAGTTGAACATGGGCATAATACAGATAAAGCACATTTATTTGCGTTATGTCCCCTCCGACAAATTTATAAAACCCCTAGCAATGGTATGTGCAAACAGGTCCAAAGAATATGTTGTTTACCAGCTGAAAGTGGGCGACAAGGAGGCAACCTGCAAATGTCGGATTCAACAGGTCGACATTTCGCGAAGGGGTCGCCTAGCTGACGCAAATTAAATTAAAATTTAAATCTATGACTGCTTCTTGAGCAGCTCGAAGCAGGGCTTCAATTGCGGCAGCTTTAAGTGGCAGCGACTTCGAAATCACAGCGCAGTCATATGCGTATACCCAAAATCCTTGACATGTCCATAAGTACACTGCAAAATTAAAGATTAGATAATTTGGTTAAAGTATATGTCACCGACATAAACACAGCTCTCTATAAATGTAATTCTATTAAATTATATACTTAAAGTTTCTTGTCAAATTTGAAAAGTACGTTTACAAAGCTTGCTCTTCAAATTGGTGTTTGCTACTTTAAAGGCAAGCCTTACAAGAACTACATTAAGAAGCAAAGTTCAGCTATCACATAAACTTTAAATTAGCGCTTGATATTAACTGTAATGTTATTATAAACGTGTTCTATGCTTACAAAACACAAATGGGTATTTAGTTGGGGTTAAGAGTGAAAACATTCTGTTAACCACAGAGTTACTTTAGTTTTAACACTCAACCAGATAAACACTCACACGATATGATGTATGCTATTTTAATTATATACTTCAATATATAAATAACATATTTGTGCAAAATAAGTTAAGCTAAGTTATGGAACCAGCCCTGGGTATATGATTGAGAGATACCAGATTGACGAATCTTAGCCCTAGGAATTGGTTTGTGGCATTTTAATGCACATTTTAATTAGGTTTTGTGCAAATTATTGAATTGCAAATGCGTATATCTTACATTTGTATAAGCAAGGTTTTGTTTTTTCAAATATATATTAATAGCTAGATTCATTGCACGTAATTTATTCACAAAACATATTTTTTAAGTGTGTATACTTGATATATTTAGAAGCATTGCCTAGCCTTGACCTAGCGTTTTTCAACTTGTACCCAACTCTCGTCTAGTATGATGCTTTTGGCTGTCATGGAATCACTTAGCGATCAGCCAAGCAGCAGACGACTTGACCGGCAGAAAGGACAATTTCTATTGTTGGTCTTATGGCTGCGTATACGCAATATTCTTTGCCTTTGTTAAAGCGAGAGTGGTAAGTGTGGTAAGGCCGCACTGTATACTGTCATAGGGCTATTATCCTTGTAGTCGTCCTAATGGGTCTCCCAAGCACGACTTTTAATTGTAGAGTTGCCTCTAAATTGAGGATTGTCGCTAGCTTCCCCGCTCACAATACGATATACGCTTCACATTCATGGTCGAGGATTCGCACTTTGTTTTGACTATTGTCTTCGCTTTTAGCAATTTGGGCTTAATGCAATTCTATAATTCTCATTGTTTCATTCGTAATTAAATTTAAATACTTTGCGATTAACACTTTCTGCATGAATAGGCTCTTTGAAAGGTTTCCAGTCAGTAATATGCACAATTGCTCAACCAGTTTCAGCATTTTACGCGTATCAAAAGCTCTTGTAACTCATAATGGGCCTGCAAGAATCAACTGTTTTCCAATTGCACAAAATTTGTAGTCTTTAGGCAATTATCACTATTCGTGTTTTGCTTGGCAGAGCATTTCCTGAAGATGAAACCAGTTATATAATATTTTAATGATTTTTTATCTATATAAGGTCCACTTAGCTCTATAAAAATATATATGTATGTTTTAAGGCTGTTGAATATCATATATAAAAATACCTATTTGTAATTTCAGTCAACAGCAATTCAATTTTAAGATTAATGTATTCAAACTTTAATTTGAAGTTGATTTAATGCAAATTTCGTAGGGAAGAGAGCTGCGAGTGACAAATCTACATATGTGTAGGCTTTCTCGAATGACACAGATAGGTAACGCACTAAGTATTAAATCAGTCAAACGAATTTGACGACAAAATCGGACAGGACCCAACTCAATTTTGTAAGCTTTTGACCAAAAACTGCATATGTTGTAGTTTAATACTTTCCTATCAGAAAAATGTGTAGATGAAACTGTCTTGACTGATAAAAACATGTTTGATAGAAGAAAAAGAAGTAAAATGTATAAAAAAGTGTGTGCGAGCTGAAGTTTTGAAAAAGCCCGAGCAATTCGCCAGGAAGTAACCTTTCTTTTTGTACTACAACGAATTTGAGTAACTAAATTAATTAAAAAATTGTCTGCACCACTATGTGGTGTGAGTTCTTGAGTGTTTTTCTCTCTTTCTGCGTGTGTGTGTGTGTGTGGGGCTGAGTGTGTGTGCGTGTGCAGAAATGAGTAAGTTGCGCAAGAGGAACTAAGCTTGTTAGCAACTTGGCAGAGGCGGCCCCTCACGCACTGCCAATTTGGGCAGGGGGCGCAAGCTGGCAAGTTGGCAAGTTGCTGGGCGGTTTAGTTAGCGTGTTTGGGCGATGCGGTTGGGTAAAGGGGTACGCTGAGCAAGCGGGGGAAGGACTACGTTATAAAGGCGGGCGATTGCTGCAGCCTTATTCCGCATATTATTATACATATTTTATTTCACTTTTTCTTGCAATTTCTTTTTTATTTTGCGCATTTGCTGGGTAGTTGTTGAGCTTTCGGGCTGTTGCGTCTTTTTTGTTCATCTTCTTTACTTTCGCTACTCCCTTGCTTTGTGTGTGTTGCTCTGTGTGTGTGAGTGTGGATTTTCTGCACTCATATGTGCTTGTAAAGTTTTTACTTCGTTAGCATAATGAGAAACCGCGTGTTCATATCCACACGCCTACACATATACGCACACACACACATACACACAGCGCGTCTACATAAGCAAAGGCAAGTTGATTGTGCCTCTTGCGTTAGTATTTTGCGCCGTTCTGACTGTGAGCGCGTGTTTATGTGTGCGTGCGCGAGTGTGTATGTGTGTGTTCAGGGGGCGGAGCGAAATGGGGGCTGCGGCTCCGCGTGGGGGGCGCACCAACACAGCAAATTCTATTTAAATTGTGTACAACATTATTAGAAAGTTTTCCATTGCGCGGTCCAACAACAACAACAACAGCCGAAAAAATAAGCACAAAGCAAACACACAACCAGGCGGGCTCGCTGCCAGCCTGGGCGGGAATAAGGCGCTGGGAGTGGAGCGTGATAGGGAAGCGCGTGCAAAAAGTTGCAAAGAACGCCAGCGTAAGCAAAAAGAGAATATGTTGAAAAAGTCGAGAAACAAAATTTTTAATTTGCCTTGCGGCAACACACACACACCCATACACACACTTATAGCCATACAAGGCTCACATGCACGCTAAACTGTCTTGACAACGGGAGCTGCTCGGCTCCGTCAAAATCTGCCGAGAAGCCCGTTCCCGTCTGGTTGCCGAAATTTCTCGACTGCGCAAAAACCGCAGCATTGTTTAAAATTCCTTGGCACCGTTTTGCTTAGTTGTACCAGCATATTGCCCATCCAGTTGCCTTCAGGTGTGTGCTTAATTTTAGGGCCAAGCAGCTCCATTCCTCAATTGAGTACGGATTGTTGTTGTTGTCCAGTGCGCTGGGCTGCGGTCGGGCGAACGGAGCGGCTTAAGAAGTGTGCGTCGTATGAGTAATATACAATACGAGTCGCTTGTAAACTGGAACGCCTGGCCGATTGACAGTTGGTTCGGTACATAACACATGTTTATATTAATATAAAAGCATGTGTACCAACGTACACCCACGCACTCACACACCCACACACACCCATACACGCATACACGCACTTGCAAACGCACACTTAGCATGCGAGCCAAGGCAAAAGTTTTCTTATTCTTTTTTTGCTCGAACTGCTCGAAGTGCTTCGCTGCCCCCGTTAAAGGACACAGAACTTACTTGCATCAAACACCCAGCCGCCCCAAAACCCCACCAAACCCCCACCCCACCGTCCTCCCGCCCAGCCATCAGCACACCAATCATCCACTGTCGCCGCCAGAGTGAAGTGTGCTGGGTTCGGGGCCAAGGACAGCGCCAAAGAATTAAAACCGCAAATGTTGCTCTGCACATTATGCAAAATTAGTAGCAGTACCTACGTACACACGCACATACTCATGTGTGTGTGTGTGTGTGTGCTGCGGGTAAGCGCTCACAAAAAGAATTTTTAACAAACTTTTCACATGCTTGTTTTACTGTACCCCCAAAAATTGAAGTCGTCTCAGTCACTTTCATCAGCAGTTCGTCTTCAGCAGAAGATTCCCCGACTCTTTGACTCCACGAATTGCGATAAGGAGCTATACGGGTTTGTTTGAATTGAAAGTCGTACTTATGTGAAATCTGAGAACCCTTTGCCGTATAGCTGGATAGGAATAGCTTCAATCCACTGCATAGTCTGGAAAGGGTATTCAGAATGCGGCTTGGCAGCCACGGAGCAAAACAAAAAACTTGAACAGATAGAGAATGAAAAGAACTTCAGGCGTTGATGCTGTTGCCAGTGGCTCAAAATAAAAAATGGCGGAGATGGGGGCTGCTAACGGGCTATGGGGTGAGGGAGGAGGGTGGGGGTGGGAAAGGCATACTTCTTAAGCATATTTCATTACATGCACGCTGAGTTACGAGGCTGATGACGACGATGGCGAAGATGTCGGCACTCGAGGAGCGAGAGTGAAGACGACTTCAGTTTCGAATGTCAAGAAAGATCGCACCCAGCATCCATGAACAGAAACAGCCGCAACAACAGCGCCATCTCCTTGGAAACATTAATCGCATCGTAAATATGCTGCCATTTCCAACTGGCAGTCAGCTAATTTAACCCTGAACCTACTCAAGACAAACCCACACACGCTCAACATCGTGCTGGCAGGGCTCCTTTGGGCTCCTTGGGAAAAGTCGCGTTTTGCTTTTTTTGTCTAACAAAAAAATTGTTTTTGAGGAAAAAATTAAAAGCGCAAATGCTCAGCGTGCACCCCGTGCCACCCCCGCCGCCATCGGCAAATGCTCAGTTCTTAACAGAATTCCCCCTTCCCATAGTCGGGCCCGTGCCCGTGCCTTGACTGACTGTTTTTCTACTCATGATTATTTTGAAATTAATTTGAAAGCCCTTTTCTGTGGTAGCCACATTTTTCGCACAAAAATGTCTCAAACTTGTGCCGAGCTCTCAACTTCATTACTCATCTTTCTCCGCGCATTTCTTTGGCCCAGACACATGTGATGAGTCGCGTCTTTGCTGCGGCTAAAAGCTTGGGCTCGGAGCCGGAAACGAACAACGAAGAACGTAGGATGTAGCACGTTGGATTGGGAGCTGTGTAACGTGTGCATTTAACTGTTTTCCGGTTTATCTATCGAGGCTTTCTAGATCCTGCTTGGATTGTTGCATTTACACACTTTTCATCTCGCCAGTCATTTTAAGCGAACTTAAACATATTTCTGGCAACCTTTCCTGGTCCCGAGGCTCTGAAGTTAAGTGTCAAATTATTTTGCTAAACAATATCAGTAGTCGAATAGTAAAAGAAAAATATTTATGTGATTTGTACAGTTATCTATATTCATATAAACACTTATTTGTTTTAACTTACTGATTGCTTAAATTTAATTAAGTAGTTAGCTGTCATTTGCATACATGCTTTTTGACAACCTTACACAGTATTCCCTTATATTATTATCCTAAAAGAAGAAGATGAAGAAGTTGGGATTTTCAGTTTCAATTGTGGAAAACTCTTAGAATACGCTTGTATCCAAATTAAAATTAAATTTGTCTATGACCACGGAAAGCTAATATTCTATGTGCAAAAACATACTATTTCGGTATATTTTATTAATCAAATAACAACAAACTTGATCAGCAGATGTCAATTCATTTTAAGTTTTATTGGTAATTAATATTTTAAAATGTTAGGCACGATCTAATAGGCTGTTTTTTCTATTACTTGTATGCCCATATATGGTTAATTGAATATAGATTTATTCCAGTGAAAGAGAAGCTTTTACCAAGTTCGGTTCCTCACTTAGGGCCTACTAAATGATTGACATTAATTGCCTAGTGTAGTAAAAAGATATGAGCGATATTAATTGAAAACTAATTTCATGAGAATAGCGCCCTTATTGGCCTGACGCGATCATTGGCGCTGCTTGTGGCCATAGCCCATGAATACGCTTCAGTCGAGCCGTCCAATGCGGATTGAGAGCTTTCTAAGCGCCCTACCCATTGCACGCGTGCATATGCAAATTCAGCCCTCAGTCGGTAGCCTATCAAAAAAACTAAATACACCCACACACCCACACACATATGCTTGCTCATTTGCAGTCGTGCGTACGTGTGCGTGTGTGTGTGTGCGTGTGTGGCAGAGGCACCAACCACAAACCCGTAGACTCGTTTGCACTATTCGGGGACCGACGACACCGACACGCATTTAGGTCAGGACACAACTCTATTGCGACTAAACATGTGCAATGCTCCCATTGGCTGTTGGCCAAAGCAGCTAAAACACACGCTGGCACACACAGACTCACACAAAGATACACACACGCACACGACGAGCGCAGTCGTGCCCGGCAAAAGCCAATCACACTATCGCAAATAATTTAAACAAATCTAGGACAACGGCGGCGTCTGCCCGCGCTTCGTTGCGCACCCACGATCCAACGTAGAAATAAAAGCAAAACATGACCGGCAGAGGAGGACCTACGCCGGCACACACACACACACACACAAACACACACACACACAGACACACAGCCGAAGCGAGACCCAAGAGAGTGAGCGAGCACGCGAGCAGCCGCACGAAGCAATACCCGATGTGCCAGCTCCCTACATGGCAGGGCCGTTTTCTAGTGTGCTCTGGAAATGCCGACGGAAAAGTACGACCACACACACAAACATGCACACTCACACGTACATCTATGCATATATAGACACGCACACATATGGTTACAGTAGCAATAGCAACAACAACTATGTCCGTGTCCGTGTGTGAATAGAGCGAACGGAATAGATGAAAGCTGGAAATGTGCGAGTGCAAGCGAGCTGGCAAAGCTGGCAAGGACGATTTGCCTAACCGAAGGCCAACGAATCTTTCAACTCTACACCCCACCCATCCAACGGAGGGTGAGTCCACCCACGCAGCCCGCCCACTGGGCCAGTGGCTGGCGCTCTAACGCTGATTAGAGGTGCGAGTTCGTCGCTAGTGTCGGTTGCTCTAAAAAGCAAGGCGCAAAACTTAGCAAAACCGACGAGGGCCGAATGCGTCGTTGGGTTTGACGAAAATGCGTTGCCCAGGCGAAGCTGGCATCCGAATGTGAATGCAACGATTTGAAGGGCTTCTAAGTCCGCATTGGCAACGGCGATTGGTGCACGACCAGCTCGTGGATCGGGGCAATTGGCCAACAGAATGGGAGGTGCTGGGTGGCAGCTTTCGTTTGGGCTGCTGCAAACTAATTCGACAGACTTGCATTGCCCACACACACACACACACACATACACACACGAACACACACATGGTAAACGCAAGCAGCGAATGGAATAGACAGACAAATGTGGTTGGTTCTTGGCCAATGTCGAACACATATCGAGTCTGTGCTTAGCCAATTACTTGACTCGCTTCGGAAGAACTTTTATGTTCTTTCTTTACTTTTATTTAATTGATATACATATGTATTAAGCTTGCACAAATTGTTGCTTTCTTTTTATATATTTTATACAAGCTTGTTTGTATGTATAAATCAGCTAAATAACGAGCTTTGCAAAAAAGTTACCACACACAATTAAAAAAAAAAAATAAACATGTTATTTGAAAAATAAAAATCTGAATTTCAGAGCAATAAATATTATGTTGTTTTGAATAAGATGTTTCGAATATTTAAATATCGACCGTAAAAGAAAGTTATAAGAAGTTATAATATAATTGGTACTCAAAGTATAGGATATAGTCGTGAACTAGCAACTTTACTTGGAACACTTAGTTACTGGATAATGTGTTAAGTACATAACTAGAAACTGTTCGCCATATTATGCATTGCTCTCGAAAGAAAAAAAAACAATTTTTTAAACAGGGATTCAAGTCAGAGCCCATATTGGTTAAAACACCCATGTTTGCCTGTCTGCCTGTCGCCTTCTTTTAGATCTCTTGTCACAGCCAGTCTCCGGTCAAAGTCTGACAGATCGGACTTTAAACCATATTGCTAACATTGAAAAAGTTCGTTTTCTAATGAATCTTGGCGTTAAATATTAAACAAGCACTTAATTAAGAGTTCTATGGGATCGATCGAAAATTAAGTAGTTACGTCTTCAAGGGTATTTAAATTTCATCACCACGAATATACCTGTTCCCGATAACAGTTGGCTATGCTGTGATTCGTTTATGCCAACGTCAAATGTGCAGAATGTCTTGGGGGCCGACATCGACGCCTTTTATACATTCTGCAGGCAATTTTAGTGGCACCTAGAGGAACTGGCGCCTCTGTATTTTATGCTTGATTGCTTGGCCCTGTTGTTGTTTATTCATAAGTCGTGCTCGCATCATGCGTGATACATGATGCATGATGGACATGATATTAGCACTAAAACCGAACACCGCACGGCCACTCGGCACTTGAGCTAGAACAGATGGAACAGTTGAGCCCACGCACACGTCCGCGTAAAGGACACATGCGTGTGGCTCGTAAAGCTTGAGTCCTGGGCCACGGCCTGGCTCCGGATCTGGCCTGGCCCGCCGCTTGCTTTGGTAATATGCGTAAAATGTATTTATGATAATGCAAAAAAGAATTACGTTAATGTTAATGCAAAACTGTTACGACAACAAGAACAATACGAGAAAATGATGACGGCGTAGAAAATTGCAAATGGTGGGCAACGATGTTGATGTTGTTCTCCTTCCATCCGGCCCGAGGCCCCTCCTCGCTCCCCGCAGCCGTTCTTCGCGCTACTGCGTTCTGTTATCATAAAAGCTGATAAATTTACCCGAAAGACAAACTCGTAAAGGCAAAATGTTTCATTCTATTAAAAATTTTTATTGCAAATTTGTAATTTACAATTTGCATTTCGTGTGTTGCCTTTTTATGTGGCCTACACCCGTGCCCACCAATCGCCCAAGCCTCCAACCACCCCCCACCCGACTCACTACCATTTTCCCTCATATGCCCCGTGTAACATTCCCGGGTTATTTGACTTGCGATTGTTGCTGTCGTCGTAGCTCTTGTTGGTGCTGCCGGTGCTTTTGTTTTGCCCGACCATTTTATAACCGTTATTCATAATAAAAAATGTTATAGAACATAATTTTGTAAGCATAAAAATGCAACGCGATATGAAAGGGCATTTGCTGGGGCAACATCAGCAACATCAGCGACATCATCGATGAGAGGCACTCGTTGCGAGGCAGATGTCACAAGGCGCAATTTCTTTCTAATAAGAAAGGATATGGTCCATCGGCCAGCTACCGCCCACACGTCCTTGGCCAACACATTCACCTGCCGCTCACGGTGGCACATTCGATGCTGATACTGATGCCGGCCGATACCGATGCCGATGCCGATGCCAATATCAATGGCGCTACCATTGCCAAATTTTAATAACATGTCATAAAATATTTGCTTGCCTATATGGTCATAAAAAAGTCATTACACATATATTCGTACAAGCCAACTGAGCATCGAGCTCAGCTCTAACAATAGACGGCTATGGTCTCGAGGCACGGCTGGGACACATTTTGCTTGCAGCCCGTTCCCCCATCCATACACCAGCCTCTCCTGTCCTATCGGCAATTGCATCAACATCGACTTTGGTCTTATTATTTCGCGACGCTTCCCAAATGAAATTGCATAAAAATAATAAATATATTGCCGTCCAACTCCGCCTATCTGGCCATAAGGCTTCGATAGCCAATGCAGCCTTTTACGATGATCCATAAACGGGGTCTCTCGGCCAACTTCAATACGTCCGTACTTCAATAATAACGGACAAAGACGTGTTGAGAGCTTCAGACTGCCCCCTGGCCACAAAGGCTCAACACATGAACGGAATGTATGTATATGTGTGTTGTGTAATAGGCCTAACCAAAATAAGCTTGAAACTCCATTAGCCTTAACAAAACCAATTAACTTACATGTTCAACGAAAGTATATAAACATAAATGTATAGAAGCGTCTGCATATTCGTCGGAATTTAAAGAAGCTCGTCAGACTTTTTCAATTGCGAGAGAATTTTAATGAGATAAATATCGAAAAATAATTAAATCAGAAAAATTATATTATAGGTAAGCTGTGTATTGGAAAGATCTCATATGTCTTTTATATATACATTTTTAATTTAATCGTCATCAATCATTTATATTTACACATTTAGTGTTATAAAGTTATAACCTTTCATTTAACAATAGCCCTTGGCTTACAACCCGTTAGATATTTACACAAGTCAAGTATGCCATGTACTCAGTGCCTCTCATTGAACTCCCTGGATCGGAGCCATTATAACACCAGCTTGGTTTTCAAATACTCAGTTGCCTAACTGCCTTACATTGTGTTGACCTTTTACTTTTTTAAGTTTAGACTAGACTAAATAGTGTACGCTAAACCCTAGCAAGATGAGTACACATAAAAGGTTTAGAAACAAAATAAACACGTGTCTAGGCGTCAAGGATTTGAGTGTGGGACGTACCTACTTATATCAAGTAGTCCAGACTCCAGTCACAAGCAGTCGCTTAAAATTCCCAGAAGGATGTCCTCAAATAATTCTCACAGATATGTTTATGAATGTATTTATGCAAACAAACATGCAAACAAACATTTCCTGTAATTGCTGCCAATTTCCATGTAAAACTTGTCACATTTTATGTCACGTTTTTTGTTCTTTCAAGCATCATTGATAATCGATTGTATAAGTAATATAGTCGGGAATTTGTATCTCTTAAAATTTACAAAATATATATGGCTATATATGGATGATCAATTTGGCTTTTGATGTCGACCATATTAATGAAAATACATTCAAGGGGACAGACAAACCACAGTCATAATAAAACCAGGAGTTCCAGTGTCATATTATAAGCCTCCTGATAAATGCCTTAGCCAAAGGAACGCCCACGCACGAGCACGTGACCTCCTAAAAATCTGCAGTGCAAATTGGAATCAAAAGCACTTAAATATGAAATTATAAATTATATAATTTTTAATTTTAAATTTTGTCCGAGTTAATTTCGGTTGCGATAGGTTACGACAAAGATTTATATAATGATAATTTTATTAGATTTATCGTAGTACAGAATCACATTATCATAACTTGGTATACTTTTGCGCCTGATTGAATTTATTTTATTTGAAAGACAATGATAACTTAAGCTTTAAAGCAAGGCAAGTCCAAGTTTCTATTAATGCTATACTAAGACTAATTGCTTAAGACTAATTGTCTTCATACCAACAAAAAAATGTTAATGCTAGTTTTTGGGTTTTGAACTAATGAACTTATGTCAAAACCACCATTGATTTTCAGTTAATCTCAAAAAAATCATTGATATTTACACTATACAATTTAAAAATCTTTAAGCTTTAAAAAAAAATATATACAGAAAACACTAAAGGGGTATGCAGATAGCTTGTGTCTCTTGGCGGCAAGACATACGCAAAATAGGATCTTATATAATATACTTAAAAATAGGTCCTAAGACAATGGGCGGGCTGCTTGGTAGTGGCAGATGCATCAATCGGATGGGAACATGGCGTTTAATATTATATTCGTTTTATTTTTATGAACGTACAACTACGGGAGATTTCGAGAACAATTGCAGCACAAGGCGCGCATATCGCGCATACGCGACGTGGGATAGCGGGACTGCGTGCCTAACCCCGCCACCAAATTCACCCTCGATGGTACGCAGTTAATGGCCCAAGCCCCTGCTTACCCACTTAGCAGGGCTGCGGCAACTAACAAGAAATAGCACCAGAACATGGGCCTAGGCAGGCAAAATCTTTGGCAATAAAATTCCTCTAAACACTCATAAAAATTGCACGAATATTAAAAATTGTGTTTGTTCAAAAAACAGCAACAGCCGCATAAGGTTGTGCCATGTCACTAACTTGTGGCGGTGGTTCTGTGGGTGGTGCACTTGGTGGTGGTTAAAGCTTGGTGACGAAGAATTTTGCTCATATGCGTTTTAAAACGATGCACAGTGTTTCAAATAGTGATCAAACCGTGAAAGTAAAAAATTATTCAAATAATGATTTAAGGAGCCACAAATTAGAGGATAGTTGGCTTTATTGATTGTTTGTTTGACTTGATGGTATGAAACACCAACAAGCAACGTATGAAATGTAAATTAAAAGCGATGCTACCAATGTTTTACTATTCACAAATTGGGATATTAAGTTGTTAGGAAAACCGCGTCCGCTTTCTATATCTTTACAAGTTGCCTTATACTAAATTCGCAAATTCGCAAATTCGCAAACGTCATTTATAAACACTTATTCTACTTTCGCACATATTCGAATCACTGTGCGACGGGCCAAGCTCGTAGAAGTCGCTTCTTGAGCCTCGGTTGTCGTACTCATACCGGGACCCATAAAAATGTATGGATATTTGAATAGAATTTGCAATAAAAAATGCCGTTAAAAGGCAGTAGAGCTGCTAGCTATGTGTGTGCGTGCGTGCGAGCGCGTGTGTGTGTATGTGTGTATGTGGGTGGATGGCAATAACAACTTGTGCGTTATGAAAAACTAATTTCTCTAAACATATGCGCATCGAGGTTTTAGCCAGGGCGCAGCAGCGCATGGGGGTGCTCTTGGGTCCTGACGGGGGTCCTGTTTTATGACAGCAGCACCCTCAAGCAAGCAGCACTCTTACCCGTACCCCATAGCCCACACCCTCGCCATGCGTGCGCATGTTAACAGCCTCGTGGATTGCTCATCGGGATCGGGATGCTGCTGCTCGACTCGAAATTGCAAATTTACGAGTATTTATATTGATGTCATTTTACTTTGATTTTAATGCGCGCTCAAAATGCGTGCGGAGATTTTTAATATTTCTTTTGGTGTACCCGCTGCTTTTGGTATTCCTCTTCTCATTGTAATCATTTTCAGAGTTATTGTCATTGTCGCTACCAGTCTTTGAATGTTTCGTTATCATTGTTGTTGCATGTTCTCCACAGAATACATTCCTTTTCGTTTTGTTTACGTCCTGTATGTATGTTCAATAATTAAGAGCTTCACAGACCACAACTCGGATCGTATTGGTCAAGGACAACAAGCAAACAGCAAACGTCTGCCATAACCAATCTCTCCCTACCTCCCTTCCCACTTTCCTCAAAGAGCAACAACAATTGCCTTTGTTTCCAGCCACACTTTAAGCAGCCTGCGCCTAACTGCAAAAGCGAATATAAAACAACAAAACAGGATCATTTGTTTTAGTGCAGTGCAGCGCTGTAACCTAAATACCCTTTGGGCGAACAACATATGTACATTTGTGCGACCTATTAAATGACATGGCTATACAGTGACAGCAAATGAAATTTCAGGCCACGGTTTTTTTGTGTCAGCTATACGATATGACAATCCAATAATGACAAGCTTTTGCCTAAATGTAACATCCCAACAAAAAAAAAACAAGAAAGAGTTAGTTAGTTAGCTCCATGCAAAGCTCTTATTACAATAATGATTATATTGGTTACAAGTTGACTCTAAGATTCCAAATGCTGTGACGAAATATAAATGCCTTTCGTTAGGGTATAACCACAAATCAAAACGAATGCAATTATGGGTCTGGGGCTGTGCCGAGAAAAGTTCTGGCAGGTGTTCAGCTCAGTTAGAACTCGTAATTGCAGCAGCCACTGCCTCTGCCCCGTGTCCCCGCTCCGCATTCCCCCGCATGTTGCACACTTTACTTTCTATTGTGCTTCTGCATAGTTTCGCTTTGGGGCACTGAGTGTGGCGGCTGCTAGTGCATTCCCATGTTGGTAAGTTCTTTTTTTCGCCCTAATGTTGTTGTTGTTCCAGCCACTTGGCAGTCAAAGCGTTAAAAAAATTACACACAAAAGCGTCGAGTGGTTCAAACGCAAATGTTTGCAAAAAAATAAAAGCGATAAAAAAACCAAACCGAAAAGTAAATCGCCGATATTATCTGGATTGGAATGGATGTGAAGAGGAGAAGCATTAGTGCTGTTTGTGTGGTTGCCACGGCGGCTATTCGATTTCGCATTGATTTGTGAAAGGCGTAAACTGGTAAATAATCAGCAAGGCGTGGCATTGTGCCGTCGGTCTATTCATTTGCTCTGGCCCAATGTGTAGATAAATGTTAATCGACAACTTAAGAGCGGGTCTATTTAAACAGGATGCGGTGGGTAGAGGGAAGGGCAGTGGTTGGAGCTGAGGTTGGGGCTGGGACCGCATTCAAATATCAGTAATTTTGTAATAAAACAAAATTTATGTGGTATATGAAACAACATCGGCGGCCAGATCTGGAAAGGGTCAGACAGACAGGCAAAAACAATAGGAAAAACCGTGAACGTAAAACAAAACACAACAGGGACTGTAAAAAAGTCTGAAAGCAAAAAAATAACAAAAATCCCATCGAAAACTCAATGCAAAATGCCCAAAAAACGCTGCTCCCCTGCATCCAACAGCTTGCCGTGGTTCTCCTGTGATGCATCGCCTCCTGCCCTGGCCGATGCTTCCCGATGGGTCAATTGAACGAGGAATGCTCAAAGCACAGGCCGGCCGCGTGTGAAGCAGGCGATTATGCGACGCGCTTGGCAACAAAGACACAACGGCAGCGGCTGCGGCAGTGGCAGCGGCAGCGGTTGCAGCAACGCAGGCAGCGTACAACAAAAAGTGCGACCCACATTCGACCCACAACAAAACGACACCCGCAACGAACATTGCATTGCAGCCGGGCGGGGCATGGGCCACTTTTTAATGGCGAAAAATAAAAAATGTTTGCTGAAATTTGTGTGCGTGAAAAAAGGACAACCAGGATGCAGGTTGGCCAGCCTACCCTGTCCCAGTTCCAGTCCCAGCATCAGCATCAGTACTAGCCACCTAGCTCCAACCAACCGCTAGAGAGCAACTGCACTGCTCCAGAGCAGCGTCAACAACGACGTCAGCATAATGCAAGCCTACACAAACATTTTATTTGCATTAAGCGCAGCGGCAGCGCCAACAAAAATTCTACAAAAAAATCCAAAACAACCAAAAAAGCAACGGACAAAAAAAAGTAAATTAAAATAAAAATGTGCAGGAGCACGCAAAAAAAAAACCAGACAGGCCGATAGCTAAAATACATATGTGCACATACGCACACGCATTCTAGATGTGTGTATAGAGGCTTATGTACATGTCCAGCGTACCTACTTATGCCACACACACACACGCACACACTCGGGCAAGTGCAGCCAATAAAAATGCAGCGGCAAAAATTGCGTGCAACAGGAAAAGCAAAAAATACAAAAATCAAACAAAAAGCCGCCCAAAAAAAAATAAAAATTAAGGCAAAAAAATCAAACATTTGCCACATCGAATGGCCTGGGTGCGAGTGAAATAACAGCAGGTTGGTGTCCACGCGTCGACTGCGCTGCAACTGCAGCAGCGGCAACTACTGCAGCGGCTACTGCAACGGGCAGTTACACATGGGAGTGATGTCGCTCGCTGGGCCCAAACAACGAAATAAATAATAAAAAAAAACAAACAAAATAAAAGCAAGAGCAAAAAAAACAAAATAAAAAAAAGCAAAGGAAAGCGAACACGCAGCAAAAAAAAACCTAGAGCAAAATATATAAAAATTGTCAAAAAAAAAGCAAAAATAAAAAAAAAACCAACGTGAATATAATAAAAAGGTTGCCATTGCGCCTCCTAAGCTCGGCCGTGTGCCAGAACGAGTTGGCAACAGAAGCGAGCGAGTGAACAAAAAGTGCACATAGCCTGTCAATTCCTGCCGTTGCTGTTATTGTTGTTGTTGCTGCTGCGGCAGCAGCAGCCGCAGTAGCAGCGGCGAGCTACAGTTGGTTTTTTTTTGTTTTTTGCTAGCAAATGCATTTTCCAGGTGCGCAGTTCCCTCCAAGTCACATGGATCATATGATCGATTTGGTTGCTCAAACCTAGTTTGCAGATTAGAAACATTTGATCGCCAACTAAGATCGTTTAAATGTGTCTTAAACTCTAAAACTGTGAGCCCTAAAACTATGTCTGAAGCACAGAAATATGTCCATGTTTATCTATATTTGCAATAGTCGCATATTAATTATTATCATTGCATAATATAAATATATTCTTAGTCTACACGACTATCAAGGCACATAGGGGCGACAACGTGGCGAATGATCAATGTGTGTGCCCAAAAGTAGGCAATGAAATATGAGATAGTGGGGCCCAACAGCTACAAAGAGCCGGACTGCGCTCCTGTGTCGTGGCCCATGCACTTGTCGATGTGCCGTGTGCAAGAGCTGCTGACTTTTGTTTGGCAGGACGACGCGTTGTGCGACAGAGAGCGAATATGTAGTGTGGGACGGCGAATGCAGCACGCGCCTCATATGCATCCAGTGCAGCATATGTGGCTGTGGATGCAACGCACAGCTTGAGAGCTGCAGTCGATGGCGGTGCAATGACCACCCAATGCAGCTGCCAAGCACACACACACGCACACACGCAAACACACACACACATCGGACCCAAATAGACCAAAACGAAAATAAAATAAAAAGCCCATAAATAAATAAAATTAAGTTGAGAGCGTAAAAAAGGGAGAAAAAAGAGAAAATGCGATGCAAGCGAAAAAATGGAAAAATGAATACTGCATTGATGCAAGCGGTGCAAAAGGAGGAGAAATGCAGCCGCCTTGATGGAGAACGTTGCAGTTGCAGCTGCAGCTGCACTTTACATACGCTCACACACACACAAATAAGCGCACACATACGCAATTTGGCAATTTTGCGGCCAGAAAAAAAAATTAAAACAAAACACACAAAAAATTGCATGGGCAAAATATAAGTAAATGAAAACATGAAAAACAGGAAAAATATATTTAAATTTGTTACTTTTCTTGTTGCTATTGTTGCTGATGGCCACGCACGCTATATATGTATGTGTGTGCGTGTGTGAGGGAGCAGCGTAATGTGAGTTCAGTTCTCTCGTTCGGACGCACGGCGCAAAATAAAATTGAAAAACTCCGCCCTAAAATGCGGAGCGCTATTGCGAAAAAAAATGTACAAAAAAACCCAAATGAATAAATAAATAAAAATCAAACTAATAAAACTAAAAAAAACGAGCAGCCAAAAAAAGCATGGCGGACGGATGGATCCACGATAGATCCAACATACATACATATATAGTCGCGCCTGCGTGTGTGTGCTTGTGTGTGTGCGTGTATTGGGTGTGTGCATGTGAATGCACTAATTTAAAATGCATCATTTTGGAGGCTGGGGCAGCACAAAGTTTCCGCCGCTGCCGTCCCGCCCGTCACCCTGCGAGCGCCCATCGCGATTACCATTTATGGGCAACAGAAATATTCGATTAAGCGACCCCAAAAACAAACCCAGCCCGGTACACATTGACTCATCAGCGGCCGAGCGCAACTGAAAATTAAAAATTGAGTCATAGGACACGGCGTAAAACATCCACTCCACTTTCCATCATCCAAAGGTGTCCAACAGAGCTGAAGCAGGAGAGCCCTGCAAATATTTAGTCTATAGCTAGGAATTTACTTATGACCCTTTCAATTCATTTGTGTATTGACTATATTTTAATAGATGGATTTATCAAGCTGTGCAAGTAGAGAAACTAATGAGCTCCTCCAAACATTGGGGCACATCGTCTTAAGGTGTTCCTTTAGGCGTATCACGGCTTGAGCCGTAAGCCACCTCTTGACCTGGTTGCATCAAAAGGAAGCTCAGCAAGTTCCCGGTGTGGAGTAGCGAAAATCGGGAATCGAGAGACTTGCGACTTGCGTTGAGATTGCGAACGCAAACTAAGGTTGCCGAAATGCGTCGATAACTTTTTTATTTGGAAGCTCTAAAAATGAGACATTTCATATTACTTTTATGGCTACAGCAACTGCTGCTGTTGCTGCTGCTGCTGTTGTTGCTGTTGTCGAGGCTTGGGCCTTCAGTGGGTTAAAAACAATTCGGCAACTGGGTATCCGAGGCAAGTTTGAGGTTAGGTTACAGTTAACGGGTGCCCATACACACACCTACCTACAAATACTTACTCACACACACACACACTTAACGGCACTCAACGCATACAAAATTTCAAAATCATCAAAAAGTAGAAAAATACGCGTTTCATGCACATTCGCGGCATTTATGAGCCCATCAACGTCGCTCATGGATGAAAGTAACGCGTTTTATGCGTCGTTTGGGTGGCTGCAAATGTATCTTTTTATGTGGTTGCCGTTGCCGTTGCTGACGGTGGTGATGGTGGTGGGAGCTGGCGGCTGGGGGCTGCGAGATGGGCTGGGCTGGGCCGGCAGCTTCTCGACCACATGAGAACATCATAGCCGTACGGAGCACACGCCAGCGCCGTAAAAGGAATCGAGCAAGCGGCAGCAGGAAAACCATCAAGTTCAAAGTTTGGGAACGTTTATGAGCCGTGCTGCTGTCGCCAGTAAAAATGAAGAGCGCCCGCTCTTGGTTCTTCTTTCAAATGGCCAGCCCAGATCTGAGACCAGCTCACCTGGCTGTTGCCTCTTGGCTGTTGGGTGAGCGGGCCTAGCGCAGGCTGCATAGTTGCCATTCGGCAATGGGCATCGAGCATTGAGCATTGCGCATCAGGCATTGGGCATTGGGCATTGCTCGTTTAGCATCTGTATTCTCGCCCCCCTTTGACGAGCCGCCGCCGTCAAACTACCAAGTGCTTTTACGCCATATTAAAAATATACTTTTTATAAGCCATATAAAAAAGGCGACGACGAAAACGAGAAAAACAAACCGTCGAACTGACAAGCTGACGAACTGGCAAACAGCCGAAACTGGCCCAAGTAAATCGCATAACCAAAATATATTTGGAAATGTCTGCGCGCTTTCTCGAGAGAGACATTTTATGCGCACCTAAGTCATTTCGAACAATTTCGATTAAAAAACTCATCTAAACAATTTATGGCGGGGCGTAAAAATCAAATCAAAATACACGCGCAGCGGCAGCATCAAAAGCAACAACAGCAGCAAGAGGACAGTAAAACTGCAACATTCAGCATCTCGTGCCCCAACTCCGAGGGCAATCCGTCCAGCAGCCCTCGCCTCGTAATGGCCCGCCATTATTCACATTTTACAGTTTACAACTATGCGAAAAACCATAAATTTAGAAATTAGATGGCCTCGATGACTGCTACTGCTGCTGCTGCTGTTTGTACAGTTACTGCTACTCTTACTGCCACTGTTACTGCTGTATTTTACTGCTTATTTTACAAGATCAATACCCCAGGGTGCTCCCAGCCACAAAAGTACACATATTTACTTGAAGACCTATTGTCAAGTTTTCAGTATGCACTTATTTTTCATTTGTATTATCGAAGTAGTTAGAGACAGTCTAAACAACTCGTCTGAATACCTATTCCATGTATGAGTGGAATGTACTCCAGAACTTGCTTCTAGATTAAATGTGAGTTTTGGACCAAACAATCCGAGATCGGACCAATCAAGCTGATCAAACAGACTAAAGAATTTCAACTAAGCCAAACCTTATTTGAAATTCATTTAAACGATCACACTATGTTATTCATTTTTTAAATTAACCCAGCATTTTTAACTTCATAATCTATCTTAACTGTAGTCTAAATAGGAAGTGCTAAATTTTGAAAAAAATCCAAAGTACTTTGTGTCCAAATAAGCATGAAACGAGCTAATGGAAGGGGAAAGAACTATAGTTCTTGAATTGATCATGCATATATATTTCTGATTTTCGGTAGTACAAATAGTATCTGATTGAAAGTATCGTGTGATCATTCGATTCGAGTGGAAATTTGACTAAAATTCTCCACTTAGCAAACGAGACTCGACAATCTTTCTAAGCATTCCGCTTAAGTGTGAAAGTAGAGGAAGCTGCAGCCGCTGACGGAGACATTGACGATAATAAAGAGGTCGACAGCGAGGGGCCAGGGCGGCGGTCGGAGCCGGGGCCGGGGCAAGGGCCGAAGGAGACGCAAAGGAAAGGCGAAGAAAGTTAAACCGTGCGGGATATTAAAAAGTGCACGGGTAATGTTTCTTTTATGACTAAAGTGGCAGCAGCTGAGCCGAGGGGATGCGAGGGTTTCCAAACTTGGCAGCAGCGATGGTGGCGGTGGCAGCAGCGACAGCGGCGGCGGCGGCAGCTTCAAATGTCAGCGGCAGGCGCGCATGAGCGCTGAGTACTCAGCGCTGAGCTGACGTCCCGGCGGTTGGTTCAGCGTCATTTCGTTTTTAATTTCCGTAATTCCGTCAGCAGAAAAATTTTTGCAATATAAAAAGTAAATATCGAAATTTATAGACCTGCAGAGTTGTGCGTGGGGCGAAGAGGGTGGAGTAAGGGGCCAGGGGCAGGGGCGGTTAGAGGGGGGGAACGGCATTGTAGGGTTGCCAAGCAGTGGCGTTAGTGTGCGGCCGAAGCGACATTAAAAATGTTAAATAAAAACAAACAAACAAGCAACCACACGCATTCACAAAGATACAAGCGGCACAGAGAATGTGCTTGTAGATGGAAGCCCCAGCAACCCCAGCCGCCCGGCAACCCCCTTGGCAACTTACACGAGGAATTTAATGACAACACTAAAAAGTTTAAGCGTTATTATTTCTAGGGTAGCCGAAACACCCCCCCCCCCCCACCACCCCCTCTCCTACCCCGAAATCAGCTCACGGATAAGAGCTTAGACTCCAGTGGGAGGGAGGCAAGCGTACGAAAAAATACGAGGCTGTAAAATGGCAAATTCATGACCTGCAACTGCCGCCCCCACGCCCCCAAAAGCTCCGCAATGTGTGTATTCTAACGGCAACTAAAAACGAACAGCGCGATTGTAACGATTCAGTTATTACCGTTATATTGCCGAAACAACGCGCGCGCGCTCGCCCGTGGCCGAAACAAAGTCGAAACGCACATAACTCAATCTTCGACGGCCCCCCCCCCCCCCCCCCCCCCCCCCCACCCCTTGTTTCCAATGCCCCCTTTTTATTGCTAATGGCAGCGGCAGCAGGAAAGTAATGCTCCGCGACGGGCGGATGCTGTTGCTGCCGTTGCTGCTGTTGCTGCAGTTTATGCGCCGCTGTAAAACTTACTGTAGTTTACCGCCTCTGCCTCGGCCGCTGCTGCTGCCGCTGTTGACGTTGTCGCTGCCAACAGCTCAGCCCGCGGGCCTGCAGAGCGGCGCACTCGTCCGCTCGCTGCTTAAAAACGAAACAATTTTTACAACTTTGTTGTTTGCCAGCGGCAGCCTTTGCCATTTCTAGTTGCCCCCTCCCCCCTCTCCCTTACCTCTCTTTCCACCGTTCCTTGGCGCACCATGCACCCCATCTCAGTCAGTAAAGTGAATGTAGTAATTTTTCAAAAATCTTTGTATTTAATGGACCATCAAGCGCTGCCTCAGCTTTCGTTTTAGTCTCGGTCACAGTCAGGATACCATCAGCATCAGCATCCCATCCCAGTCCACCTGCAAAACAAGTTGGCTTGGCTTTTGGACCTTGGCTAGACGCGTTTGGGCCAGACCCAGGCCTGACTGCGCTCATCGCTAATACTGCACTTGGGTTGTAAAAATGTGTTTTAATGCTTCAATAAAATAAAAAGTTTGCATTAAAACGCAAACGCTGCCGCATGTGGCAGGAGTGGCCAGGAGGGCTGTTGGAAAGTTAGGTGGAAGACGCCCAATGTCGTCGGAAGAAACAATTAGCGTAAAAAATACGCATTGCATAAGCTTACAAATATTTTGAAAACTTCTGCCACGCCCCCTGCCTGCTTGTTGTTGCCCAATCCGTGTTAATGCATAAGGCTTGTTCCTCCCCTTTTCACGTTTCACTTTCCCCTGGCCCTTGTTTTTCCTTATAGTTTTTCTCGTTGTAGTTTTTGTTGTTTTTTGGTTGTTGCAAAATAGTTCGTTGGCATTTTTATGCTAAAAGTCGACGGATGTGCATTTTAGTAGCATAGTTTTCGGGGCACGTGAAAAGAGAGCCCGAACGGCGTCCCTCACCCACACGACCCACAAGCGGCCGTTGGCAGGTGAAGGTAGAGCAGAAATGAGAATATCATCATTCGCAGAATCATCGTCGAATGGACCCCAGCACACAATTTGCTTATGAATGAATATTTAATCAGTAAAGTTGCAACCAAGGAGAGGCTACGCAACCTCTGACCAATAGGTCCCAGTTCCACTGCCGACGCTACCGTTGGCTGTTCCCCGTCCTGCCCTGTTCAATGTCCCCTGCTAGAATGCACTTCCAAACTAGCAAAATTGCATCGGCGAAAACACATATTTGCTGTGCGTGGGACCAGCACAAAGAAAAAACAAGACAAAAAGGGTGAATAAATAATTGTTGTGACAAAATATCATACTATCACAAGCGAAAAGTTGTTTGGAACCTTTAAAAAAACAAAAAAACAAAACAAAAAAACAAAACAAAACAAAATAATGAAAAAAAACTCGATATTGTCTCTCTTGACTGGAATGAAAAGATAACAAGCTTCAAGACTTTATCTAAGAACTAAAAATAAAAAAAAATGAGGGAGATATATGCCCATAACAACTAAATATTGATCATATACTCGCTGTTCGTTGCACATTTTGTGACAAAGTTATAGATCCAACTCTTGAAGAGTATAGAAAAAAAAATAAAAAAATAAAATTGAAGTTAAAATGCGATAATGCAAACAGCAAATTAAAAACAAAATACACACAGGCTCGGCAGGATGAGTGGCTTCGAGGGGAAGGTAGGCGGGACCAATACCTACATGTGTGTGTGTGTGAGCTGGTCGACTGGCCATGTCAGCTGAAGCTGGGTCGCTAATTGAAAGCTGTTTGTTGCCTTTGCGTTTTGCAGCCAAAGACAAATATTGCAAATGCACCACAGCTTTATGCATATTTAAAATCAATTAAGTCAATAAATAATAAGGACGACCTTAATGCAATTAAATATAGTATAAACGGGCTGCGGCAAATGTTTGCAAATGCAGTTGCGGCAAACAAACCCAACAAGCCCAGTCAAGAAAGGCAATCAGCATGGACGAGGACGAGGACGAGGACCCAGTGCCGCAATACCCGGATGTGGACGCGAACGCGGACCCAAACCCAGCTTCGACACGCTTCGAGTGCTCTTCACGGGACTCTTGGGCACGCCACGTTTTTCTCAGGTGGGCATTTAGGCTGTGAAGCGGTTCAAACCGAACGAGGGGCAGCCACAGTCACCACAAAATTTGCGAACATTCAAAACGGCAACAGAATTAATTCTGTGCAGCCGACGATGAACTGAAATTGTTGATGTTGATGTTTTTGTGTGTTTTGCTGGGGCAATGGGGCGTATGCAGGACACGCGACTTGAGTGCTGCCCTATGACCAGCTGTGCATGCAGCATGCTGCATGCCGCAAAGCACTCGCCGGAGCATGCCGCTGCACGCCACGAAGTTCACTCGGCCACATAAATCGGACACAATGTGCCGCCATTGTCCGTGTGAACCTCTGCGGGGCACGGCTATAACTCAAAGCCAGCAACAACAACAACAACAATAACAAGAGCAAACGGCTAAAGAGCGGCTAATTCAATTAAAGCCACAAACGCCCGGCCACTTGTCTATTGCCAGCTGCAAGGCGGCTGCATTTAAAGCGCAATTAATTCAAAATCCCAACTCCAAGCGTTTAAGAACGTTGCAGATTGGGCGGCAACAGACTTTACAATGCTCTTAGACACGTATTTAAACGTGTATTCAAATAGCGCTTCTGAAAACCGCATTAATAAGTACAAAAGCCATATACTACTTCCCTTTGTGAACAGAGCAGTAATAGTCAAAATACAAAATGCATAAGCTGCAAAGTCAATAAAAGTCAAATGCGGAATTCTAATAATGAGGCACACAGCCCGAAAATACGTTACACACAAACACAAACACACACACACACACACACACATATGCCCAATAAAAGCAACAACAGGAATAATAAGAAACAACTGGAGCAGGAAGGCTGCCGTGGAAAATGTGGCACAAAAAGTGGCCGCGTGCCGACCTGCAAAAGGAATCAAAACTCAAAAACTCGAAAACCGTAAACATGCCCAAACTCAAACCCACAGACGCCACCACAGTCGCGACTGCTCTGCCAAAAAGAATGCAACAAAGATGAAGCAGCCCAAAGGACAACAACAACACGAGTCACACACAGCCAATGCACATACACATACACATACACACACACACACACACACACACACACAGCCAAACACAAAGGCACACTATCGCAGAGGTTCATTCATGGCGATGACCTCAAACTCAGTTTCCAGCTCCCAGTTCCCAGTCTCCAGTCTTCAAGCGGGCAGTTTATCCTTGCAACCAACTGCCTGTCTGCATGTGTGTACCTGTGTGTGTGTCAGTGTGTGGGTGTGTGCGGGTGTGTGTATTGGCTCTGTGTGCCATTGCCAGCTGCATCTTTTTGCTTTCGTTTTAGAAACTCCAGCTCGCACGACATTCAAACAGTCGCCGAAAAAGAAACTGCGACGAAGCAAGGACGAATTTTTTGGCAATTTTTTCGCCTCATGTCAGCGCCCAAATGTCCTAGTGTTTGTGTTTGTGTGTGTGTGTGTGCTGCTCTTACTTTTGCTCTGTTTTTTGCCTCCTGTTTGTTGCGCTTATTGTTGTTGTTGCTCTTGTTGTTGCTCCTGTTGTTGCTCTTGTTGTTTCTCTTAATGCAAACATTTTTCCTTTTCTGATCGAGATGGGGTTTGAGTACGAGTGCGAGTACGAGTATACGTTCGATTCTTTGCAATTTTTTTTGTTGGTCGCATGTGCCCGCCATGTGTCTCTCTGGGGCGCCAAAAAGATGATGACGTAATTGCAAAATGGCCAAAAGAACTGCAGCAATGCGAGCAAAAGAAAGGCAACGAAGTTACCCCAAACAGGTGGCAAGTGGCAGCTGTCGGTAGCATGCAAATTACGGACACGTTACCCCACCCAATGTGGGCCAGTTCACGAGGCATCGCTTGTCGTTCTTGTTGTCGTTGTTGTTATTGCTGTGTCAGTTGTTGTCTTATTAGATACTGTACTCAGCGGGGGTCTGCGTACGGACTCTATGCTCATAACAACGTTTTCTTGATAACCCTGATAAAAAGCAATGTGACCCATAAACTGCTGTTCAAATGCTCAACAGTTAGCTGCTGTTGGATTTTGTTGTTGCTGTTGTTGCTTTGTTGTTGTTGTTGTTGCTGTTCTCAAACCGACAGGGCGTAGATTTTATCAAAGTAATAGTAATGCCGACTCAATGTTGCGGATTCGCAGGATTTTTGTTTACTCGGCTCAGCGAATGACTTAGCCATTGAATGTACGCACACACATGACAAGAAGAAACACGCTGGTTTACATTAAAATAGGCACACATTTAGAAAGAGTTCATTATTGCCAGTATGAGTGCCAGATAACATTGCTAAGTGGTAAGCTTATCGGTAAGAGAGCTATTTTCTGAAGACTAGAGAGGGATGGCCAAATAACTTGGCCATGCTTGTTCCATTCTAGACATGAGTGTTCCTAACCACATGCTCCGCATCGTACCTAACCACATGTGCACCACAAACGGGCGAATGTGATAAGCATTCGAAGCAACATGCAAAAGAGATGCAAGGCTGATGGAGTTGCTGTCGATGTTTTTGGCCCCGAAAACCCCAAATAAAGGCAGCAGTACAAGCTGAACAAAAGGCGCCAACATCGAGCAGACAAATCCCGGTTTGTAAGCCAATTTGCACTTAGGCTTATCTAATGTCATATCATTTGTATAATGTTGTGTTGGCTTGATACTTGATACCTACTGTAGTATTGGCACGCATATCCTCCCACGCTATCCCGCCATCCCTAGAACCCGCCGCTCCGCCTCCGCTTCCGCGTTTTTTTCTCTTCTTTCTTTTGCACTATGTATGTCTGTGGCATGTGTGTGCGTGCCTCGGCCTTATCCTCCGGGGTTCATTTCTAAGCTCATTTATGTTTATCACAAATGCGTGCCAAAGTGTGTCGTTATTCTTTCTCTTCTTCTTGTTCTTCTACTCCTACTACAACGTAGCGTGGCGTAACGTGGCGCGAACAAAAACATTTCAAATATTCAAAAGAGCCAAACATACACATACACACACACACACACACACACACACACACACACACACACACGCACTCACACACATGTTGGCAATAACAAAACAACACTTGCTATACTTGCGCCCACCCATAAGAGATGGGATGGGCGGACGCTCAACTAGTCGGAGCATGTTTTGGCCGTAGAAATTCATCTAACGGCTGTAACAGGTAATTGAACTTGGGTTATATGGCGCACGGAATGACGTTCAGCTCAGCTAACGGAAATGGAATTGAATGACGCGCGCGTCGTGTGCCAAATGTGACCGCTCTCTCCCCCAACACACACACACACACACACACACACACACACACAGACACACACACAGAGATAGCAAATGCGTGCGAACTACATAATGTGGACATAAAAAGGATTTGCCGCGTGTGTGGTAACTGCGCGTCCCGGCCGGAGGGGCTGCGGCGGGAATGGACTGCTGCGCGTAGTCAATTTCGAGTAACATTTGCCCGCTGTATGAAAGTTGCAAATTGTATACCATAGTTTCACACACACACACACACACACACACACAATAAGTATAAACATCGAGTGTATTGTATTACCACGAGTGTGGTCTGTAGACGTAGCTATGCGTATGCGGATGCGTATGCGTACACTTAGGGAAAAACATATTACTTTGTTTTAAGTACTTAATAAGCATGTCCTGAATATGGATTTGTAAAGAATTTAAAAAATATTTATATGCTTTGCCCTTATATACGAAATTAACATTTAATTTCAAAAAACGAAAGCTTTACTTTATTTGGGTTTTTTCTTCAAGTGTTGGCGTATTTGTGTGCTTATGCGTAATGCCAGCTGTTGAATAATTCATGGCCAACTGGAGATTTGTGCAGATGCTGCATGCAGATCCAGATCCACAGATCCAGATCCAGTTGCCGAGTGCCGCTCAGATGGCTGCTAAGCGCGTTTAATGCCGATTTGTGGGGTACATAACTGTAAATCGCGTATGTGAACAACGCGTCAGAACGTTAGAGTATATCCGGCAAATGTAAGTGCCCCCGTGAACGACGCCTGCGAATGCCAATGCATATTTGAGCAGCTGCCGGCTAAATTGCAGATTGTGGCCAAGTGCCACAATTCGAGAATACAGTAAGGCATATTATCATTACTCTTATTCTTATCCTCATTCTCATTCTCATTCCTATTCTGATTCTGATTCTGATTCTGATTCTTGCAACTAGCAGGTTTTAGGCGGCTTCCCACTTCCAATTATTTTTCCTTTTTAAATTTTATTAAACATTCCGGCAGTTTTTCTAATAAAAATATTTTCATTAATTTTGTTCGCAATCGTAAGTTGCAATGACAATTCTTCACACTGGGAGTAAGGACACTATTTAGCTATCTAAGCTGCGTATTGACCCTCTCTCTACTGGCTGTCACATATGTAAATACATATGTATATGTTTGTGCACGATATTGTGTCATGGGAACTCGATTGTTTTGCTCTCGAACTCCCGCTTAGTTCACGTTCCATGACATGCACCTGCATTGCAATTCTCGCATTTGTATGTATTTTCTTTTGCAGAACACACTCCTGCCCCAGGACTCTAGGATGTAGCTCCTGTGCTATTTTTGGCCGATTTCAGTGTTGTCCTCGCTGCGCGCCTGGTGCTCATGTCTCCACTCTCGGTCTGTGTGTTTGTGTGGATGTGTGTGTGTGTGTGTGGTGTGTGCGGGTGGCCATGCGAAGCCGAGTTTGAGTTATGGATGCGACTGGCAGCGGAATGGGAATGCGAATGGGGCCATTTCCGACTGTGGAGAGCAACGCGTTGGCTTGGTCTTGTTGCTGACAGCCGTGTTGTTATTGGAGCTTCTTTCTTTTGTGTGCAACTGCATCCCTCTCCTGTGCACTTCGGCACACTCTGGCAGCGCTATCAACAGGTGGCGCCAAGCTCCTGGACGGCACGTGCCGTTTCATACACAGTTCGCCTGCACGCTCACCCCAACGCCCTCTGTCACGCGGTGAAGGACGTTCAGTTTTCTTTCCTTTTGCACTGCAACTTTTTGTGTTGACTGCAAATTTGGCCTGCTCCTTTTTGCAATTGCTGCGCGTTTTCCTCTTTTCTTTTAGTGTCGACCCCCCTCCCAGCGCGGTGGAGTTAGGTCCCTTCGGTCACCATCGTCCTCGTTTATGTCGCCAGTCGTCAGTTTATTCACGTAAGGGTGAATAATGCCAATCTCTTTTTTTAACATGTCCGAATTTGTACAGCTCGCATGGTTAAGCCTGTGGTTAAGAAGCCCTAAACAGGTCAAGTACGAATTCTGTTCCACGATATTTCCATCATATTTAAATACTAACCTTTCTAAGCTTTTAGTTATACTACTATAAGTATTTAGATAAAATAGATTGGCGTAAATTTGTAAATATGCCGCTCTTATGTACTAGATGGTCGCAAAATCCACTGTTTATATTCATATCAAGTATTTTTAATAAAAGTAGCTATAAACACAAACACGACAACTGCTGTTTTATAAAAATAATATATATTATTTAAGGAAAGATTTGGTTAGTATATTAAGTTATTTAAATGAATGTAAAGTAGGCAAGTTGGCAAAGATCTTATTACTCGCAGAAGTCATTGTTAATAAAAACTCACTATATATTTAAGTAACAGTTTGTTTTGCAACATATATATATGTACGTACCTCAATGTGCACTTGTAAAAATCAGACTTTTATGTGATATATTTACTATAGAAACAGTCAGTGTAAGCATTGTTTTTGTTTAAGATATCGTTGTGTGGCTTGTCATATTATATGTATATTTAATGCACAATTACTGTATTTATGCAAGGGGTTCAGTTAAGTATTGTTTATCACATAGTCATTTTGTTAGCTCGCGAATATATCATGAGCACGTAGAATGGTTTGTGTCTTGGCTTTGCTTGCTGCCGATCAAGTTTTTGGCACAGTTCCACACACGTTCCTAAAGCTTCGAATCTTCTATTCAAAAGCTCATTATACGCTTAAAGCTCATTTGAGCGTTTTGACCATAAGCCAAATATACACTTGGGTTCTCTTTCATGGCATGTACCCGTGGTTTGCGTAAATCCACTCTAAACTCGACAGAAACTAAAGAGAAAAGTTTGTAGGAGGCGGGCTGGCGGTTATCTAAGTAGGTAAAAATCACTTTCTGCAGTCGTCGACGCAATCCATATCCAAGGATAAGCTGAGACAACCGATTTAAAGGCTGGCTGGCGCTCTTAAGTTTCACAATATTTTTAAGAGCGCCAACGCAAAGAGAACGTCTCGTCGGGGGAGTTCAGACTTAAGTTCTCTTGAACCGCAAAAAATTTGAGAAAAACCAAAAGGAAACCTGTTCAGCAGGAGTAGTGGCACCAGCCGCTGCGGCAGCGGCAGCAGCAGCGGATTTTGCAGGAAAATGGGGAAATCCATCGCATAAAAACGACTATAACAACAGTAGCTACTGCAGACGTGGGCCAGCTCCATATAAAAATGAAGAAGAAAACGAAAACGAGACGCAATGAAAGGAACGTCCGCATTTTGGCGTCGACGTCAGCGGCGACGTCGACAGCGACGCGGGCTTTGGCAACGTGGCTTCTTTTCAATTGTGCTAGTGGTTGTGTGTCTGTGTGTGTGTGCTTACACACCGCTGGGTCCTCATGTGGGTAGACAAAACTTTCGCTTTCATTCTGTTGCCTTCGTTTTTCCAGCTCCAGTAGCTCCTTTTGCTCTACGGTAGCGCTGGCGTTGACGTCGACGTCAACGTCAACGTTAGCGCGCAGCCTTTGCCAATTTTTCTTTTTCTCAGCAAGTTTTTTCCGCTGGCACACGAACGAAAAAAATTACAACAACAGCTGCCCACAAACAAAAATCGCTTGAAAAAGGCATGTGGAAATGTGACGAGATAAATTTCTATGCCAAAATGAACGGCAAAAAATGCGAAATTTCAAGGATACGAAACGGGAACAACTAGAGCAAATGGCACAGGTAGACGGTACAGGTAGACGAACCGAATTATGAAAATGGGCGTCAAAGCGACCTTGAACCACCTGTGACCAGTCCTGTCTGCTTCAACTCGATTTAACGCGGACACACAATTCGGTTACACTAAAGCTCAATCGAATCGTAATCGTAATTCTTGCTTTCCATTAACATTGTAATTGTATTTTCATTTTAATCGTTTTGGTATCTATCAAGTAACATGATATTAAGCTATTGTGAATCGTTTAAATGCGACTATTTTATTTGATTGTATTCATCTGTTTGCTAAAAGCCAAACTTATTGAAATTAAACAAAGCGATTTTCAAGAAATTCTTAGAATTTGCAACTAGCTAGTCGTTTCGGTTAGGTTCAACTCCTAAATGGGACTACATGCTAACCCAATTTTGTTTGGGTTTCTCTAAACATACACGCACGAAAACCACCTGTAAGCTGAGTTGACCAGAGGCGATGTCTTTGATTGTACATATGACTAAGCACCTATGCGTGTTTCTATGCTAGCACATGTCACAGGTGTCTGTGTATGTGTGTGTGTGTGTGTATGTGTGTCTGCGTGTGCGTGTGTTTGGGTGTGTGTAACACTTCTAGATGGTTCCGATGGAGCAAACTAGCTGTCGCAGTCCACTCGATGCCGCTGCTGCGGCCGCAGTCGATGCCGGTGCCGATGCTGGTGCCTCGGTTGGGTAAGCAAGAAAAAGAAAAGGAACAAGAGGAAGAGGAAGAGGGAAACGAAATAAAGGATTTTCATGTGCTTAGCTTTCTCTTTTGGCTTTCGCCGTGACGTGTCACTCTGCAGTTGCTTATTACTCTTAAAACTTTCTTCAACAGGTTGCTAGTTGGGCTGTTGCCCACTCAAGCTTGTGTGTGAGGGCATGTGTGTGGATGTGGATGTGTGTGAGCGCTCTCAGCTGTTGAAAATGGACTCGTTATACTTGAAAGCGGCCCAAAAAACGACCAGCCAATACACTTGTGGGTGACCTTGGGCACTAGCTAAGCGCTGTCATGGCAGCAGCCAGCCACCTAGCGCATGTGGTCAGCCCCTTGTTATCCCAACCTGTCAAGGGCTGAAACCACCCCAACCCCAACCCCACACCACCTCATCCCACCCCAGAGCAGTCGCTTGCCGCCTGTTGCACACGCCCGCCACTAATCCTGACAACCACCCGGCCACGCATGAGTTTGTGTCCTGTGGCTATTGCCTGTGTTGCCTGTTGCCCCGCCACATGTCGTGTCACACATTTTGGTCGCCCATTGACTATTTGCCAAATGGAGATATGCCCGTACCGGACATCTTAAGCGGCGTGATAGCTGCCGCTTCGTGGGTATGGTTTATTTTTATGGGTCTCGCAATGTTTGCGATAAGCTGCTCTGCTGTCGCCTTCAAGAGAGGACACAGTTAATGTCCTGCGATCAGTCAACGATTGGAAACTTGGCTTGATTATTCCAACAGGCAACTGCAATATGATGACTTAATCGTGATGTGGCCCGATTGCTGGCCAAAAGGTAGTAGACCGTTACGCGCTACTCTCTCGAACATAGCGAACGAAGCGCAATTTGTGGTTTCACGCAGTGAGGTGTTCATTGCAAATTACAATGCTGCGATTACTCGTGTGTCTTTTTCATGGAAACCTGTTTGCTATCTCTCAGCTCCAGCTCCGAGCTTTCGCTTATTACAGTGGACGCTCGCTAGTTGCAACTACCTCGTGTTTTTAACTCTGTACTACAATATTTAAGTATTGTGTCTTCTTTATTTAAACAACAAAGCTTTAATGGTTTCTACATTTTTGTCAAGCCACTGCTACCATTTCTTGCAACTATGTGTTGCTACAAAAATGCAAGTACTTGTCCTAAAAGATTTGAAGCTAAGCTGCATTCAGGCAAAGGCAACGACAGATGTAAGGCCAGGGCTGGGGCCAGGGACAAGGGCGCCGAAACAAGCGATGCAGAAACTGGGCCCGATAACGAAACCGAAACCGGGCGCACAAAAAATTGAATGCAACAAAAAAAAAAAAGGCTGATGCGCGGGCCGAAGGGTTGCATAAAGAAAACAGGGGAAAACAGAGCGAGGCAAACATGAAATCCAAGTATTAAATTGCACCGACCTATATAGAAAGAAGGCACTGTGATGATCGCCAGAAAGAGCTCGGGATCGGTCGGGGCCTTCATTATTATGATTTGCCCCTTTATCCTTGTATTACTTGTTTTTTGCCCAAAAGTCACCGCTAAACGAGAGAAAGAGAGAGAGAAAAAGAGAGAGAGAGAGAGAAAGAGAGAGAGAGAGAGAGAGAGAAAGAGAACGCGCAGTCTGAGAGCCAAAGATCGAGCGGGGAAGACTTAAATTGAAAAAGTGCATTGTTTGCTCGAGCGACTAACGCACAATGTTTGCAAATCTTACGCTCACGTCCTCCTGTCTCCTGCCTCTGCCCCTGCTTGGAGGGAATGATGATAATGAAGATGATGATGATAGCGCTGCCCATGGTCGCATAACGTGACCTGGCGCACCAAAATACAACGACTCGGTGTATTTTTTTTGGCAATGCCAAACGCTGCGTGGCGAAGAGCACCCTGACGCGGAACTAAGAAAACTAGTTTCCAATGGCACCTCGAGTTTTGGGCTTCACCGGTTTCACCGCTCCGGCTCGCCCTTGGCTGCTCCCTTGGTTAACTGGTTATTTGATTCCAGTGTCCAATGTCTGGCTGAGCATTTGATTGAAGTTTTTAGCACAATTTCACTCGGCCACTTGGCTGCTCTGCTGCTGGCCATCTAAGCCCCGAAATCGTCCAAACACGAAGGCCCTAATTAGGAGCTTAGGCAAAAAAATGCACGACCAACTGGATTCGCAACTGCTGCTCTAATGGGTGCTATTAGCGATCCCGAATCGGTGCAAAGGCAATTTTTCAACTCTACAATCCACTCATCTTCATTGCCCACCGCTGCGGAAGCCATGTTTAAGCCAAGAATCTTTTTTTTTTCTAAATACTGGACCACTTATCAAATTGTTAAGGATACTTTTTAAATGCCATAAAAATCAAAAGTCAAAATCGGCACAGTTTTTTCAAAAGTTTTAATAGTAGCAGCTTTTGCTCCATTAAATAATAGTGATCTGATTGGTACATGAAAGTCAAACAAAAATTGTTTGTTCTGTTTCCAAATTTAAATGCAAAATTAATCAGCTCCCAAATCGAGAACAAACTGAGACCTCAAAACTTATAAATGATCGTTGGCTGGGCTTTGGCGTTTGGCCTCTGCGTGTTTTGCTTTGTTTTTTTTTGTTTTTGTTTTTGTTTTGTTTTGTTAGCACCCTTAGGTATTTATCATGTAAAACACCAAGGAAACATGTCAAACATGCCAAATATGTATGACCTACAAATTATGCGAATGCGACACCGTACACACCAAAAGAAAGAAGGAAAGATAGATAGAGAGAGAGAGAAAGAGAGAGAGAGAGAGAGAGGGACAAGCAGTTGTTGTCGGTGGTTTGGGTATTGTGCAGACGAGACTGGTACATAAGTGTAGCCGCACATGAACCCCAGAAAAGCAGGGATTACCAGTGAGCGAAGAGCCTGAGAACAGACGCAAGAGTAAAGTGGCCGTAAAGGCAAAAATGTCCTTGATTTTGTAGTAGGGCTTTCGTTGGGGTTCAGACAACCCATCCTCAGCCTCAGCCTCAGGTCAAACCCAAGCAAACATTCAAGACGCACACGCAAAACCAAAACCAAAACCAAAGGTCCTAACAGGGAAGACCAACGCGTTTCCTTCCGCACGAGAAAATCCTTGTGACACCCCTTGACCCAGGCCACAGTTTTCGCGTGCGAAATACTTTAGTGGTCAAGTGTGTGGTGTGCAGAGTCCGGGATCCTAGCCAGGTCGTACATGTGTTTAAATATGTGGGTACTCAAATTATACGGAATACCAAAAAGTCGACGAGTCTATTATAATATCTACAAGGCAAAACCATCCAGTTGAGGCTTGTCCAGACAACGAGCTTTTCCTTGCCCACTCACCACTCACCACCGCATACCGCAAACACATACACATACCACATGCAGAAGGCGGTCAAAGGAAGTCATAATTGGAAATTACACACATAATCATCAGACATACAAGCTCACACACACACAGGCACACGTTGCCCGAGAGAGATTCATTTTCATTGCTTTTCCCAAGATGGCTCGCTGCCCTGTCTAGATCCTGGGTGGCACCTCAGTCAGCAGCTAGCGCTATGAATTTATTAGAAATTCAAGAGTGAAATTCGGGGATTTTGGCGCACGCAACGCCCAGCACGTCGTAGATTGACTGACCCACAAATACGTTTAGGAAACAAAAACGGAAAACGGAAGCGATAGTCGCTGGTGTGGGTCCTTCAGGGCCCTTCGAGTTGCTTGGGTAGCGGCGGGATTACTCATGGGCCCAAAAGGCAAAGCAGCCGGTTCGCCTGGCTGGCGTGCGTGTTGCGTCAAGCGATTTTACTGGTGGGTAAGCTTCTAAACGTAGCGCATGATGGGTTGCCTATGCTAGACCACGTCCCGCAGGTATTATGTAAATTAATTAGCAAAGGCGTCCATGCACAACGGCATAACCCTTTGCATTTCAATTGTTCCAAGATTGCAAACTATTTGCCAACTTTCGGTGGGCGCATCGAAGTCAAGTCCTTGACGTCACTCAGCTGCCAATCTGTGCGTCGTCGTAGTCCAAGTCATTTGCCTGTAATCTTAGTTGCCATCCTTGAGCTATTCACTACGGTCGCCAGGTCCTAATGATAGCCACTTAAGTAGCCGCATGGACGGACTGCCTTCGGTGGAAGAAGGAAGTCAACCCAAAAATGATTTTAACACTTTTATGATACTTTTGTTGCCACTTCCTAGTGGAAGCCCCAATACCATCACCATCACCATCGCCATCGCCATCGTCAGCCTGCTTGCTGCTTACCACCCTGCCACATGGGCGAGCATAAGGCATTTGCCTCTGTCCTTGGGCACATTTATTGATATGGGGGACTGTCCGTCCGTCCGTCCGTCCGTCCGTCTGTACGCTCGGGCCTTTGTGTGTTTAGTTTAGTTTTATGGGGTGTCCGGTTGCTGTTACACACCACACACAGGAACAGAAGCGAAGGCAACGGCAGGGACCTGAATCGGAAGCCGAGTCAAACGAAGGCGGCTGTCCGCAAATTAGCATGATATGTGCGAGTGTGAGTGTGCCAGTAGTAGGCTATGTCCACGATTAGGCCCATCAAAGGATTAGGCAATGACGCCCATAAAATGGGCAGGCAGCACACGGACCACGGGACAAAGGGGTGGCTGCTTCCGTTGTTTGCCCGTTGGCTGCTTGGCCTAGCAGGCGAGGCCAAAGGTTCAAAAGTTTTGACACGCAATTACTTGAACACATGTGGGATAGGCCTGTCTGGTAAGACCCAACAACAACAAAAACAGCATTAACAGCAACAACAGCTAACAACAGACAGAAAACACAAGAGCAACCGCTTGGGATAGGGCCAGGGCAAAGGCAAGGGTAAGGGCAAGGGTTGTTAATATCATTTTAAGTGATTTTATGATGAATTTGTGCCCTAAAATTCCAACTCATTTACACACACACAAACGCACGCACACACATCATCAACATCATCATCAACTCCGCCTACTTTTGTGGGCTTGGGTTCAAGTTAGGGTAAAAGTTTTAGTGTGAAATTTTCACAGTAATTTTATAGGCGCACTTAAGCGGTTTGCCTCTTGGTAGCACTTCTAAACCCTGTCAGGACTCCCCCAACCCCCGTTCTGCAGTCGGTCTCTCTATTTAGCTTATAAATAACTACATGTGTGTGTGTGTGTGTGTAAGGACGTGTTGATTTTGTGGCATTTCAGCCTTTCTGAACTTTGAACTTCATGGTAGTTTTAAGGATTGTTTCCCCCGCCTGCAGGGTGCCTGATTATGGGCCATCATAGGCTAATTCCATTTAAGTGTGAATACGTAAGCTTGTGTGTTGTGTGTGTGTGTGAGTGTGTGGGTTTATTAGCGTGGGACAAATCATTTAATTCCTTAATAGCGTGCTCTTAATATTTTTGTCATACTCGATTAGACAGCACTCCAATTTGCATGTGCAAAAATAATTATAAAATATACAAACTATATAAGTATGTATACACATATGTAAGTATGTAAACAAATATGTATGTACATATGTAGTATATATGTATATATAAATTTCAATAGCTATCGTACTCAAAGGTTTCTGGCACTGCGCTGCCTTGAACGCAGTCCAATAATCATTTATACGATATGAGGCGGGCTGAAAAGTTGCATAGAGGAGTTGCGAAAAAGAGGATCACCTTGGGGTTTGTTTGACTTTTGCAACCCAAAAGGCCAGCAAAGTGTGTGTGTGTGTCTCTTATCTTACTCACTTCGGTTTTGTATATGTACATATTCCACGCTTATTTTGTGTTTCTTATATTTACTTTTGCTCATTAATTAAGAGACACTGTATTAAAGAACCCTCGCTTCAGATTGCTGAACTTTACGATGCAGTCCACAAAACAAGAAACTGAAAAAAAAAGGGTTGAGCAACTGTTCTGGAGCTCGTTTCAAGCAATCATTTTTCAAATTGCAAGAGAATCGCACTTATAGAGCAAACAAAGGCTGCGGCCAAAAAACAGAGAGAGAGAGAGACCGAGCGAGAGAGCGTGCGAATAAGAGAGGGAGAGGGGTGGAGAGACAAGATAAAAAGACGAGTGCATTGATCCCAAAGCCTGAGCGAAAAGAGCCCCAAAATTAGTTTTGAAATCAACATCTACGAAAAGCAAGAACGAGCCGAAAATTTTGTGTATGCATATATGAGTGTGTGTGCGCATTTGTGTGTGTATTTCTGTGTGTAGGGATACAGCGAATAAAGCGTATAAAGCGTATTCGAAAACAACAAAAAATTTTATACTGTGTAAATCTAAAGACTGTTCCCAGCTAGGCTTCGGTACCCCGTTGTGTGTATATGTTTAATTGTGTGTGTGTAAAAGAGACAACGAGGCATTAAGCTCTAAGCTGAATTCGTCAAAGACGCCCCATGTTCACCATCTCCCTCTTTCATAGTTGCATCGCAGCTCCTGCACTTGTACAGTCAGCCAGCGCCCAATGTCAGTTCAATCGGCTACAACAGCGCCCCTATAGCCAGCATGCATCGCATTTGGGGCAACTGCTGGTTCTGCAAGAAAGTACCAGAGAATCAGGAAAGTTCAGGCAAGCTCTCTTTGTCCAGCTTCATTAGATAGACTTGAACTAAACTTCTCATGCGTTCTTACTTATCATATTTAGCAGCATAGAACAGGTTTTACCTGGTACATTTTCTCACATCGCTAAAACATAATTTAATTGTCTTTGCATGTAACTTTAAAATACTTTTTTGTAATAACTCTTCAACCTTGCAGTAGAAACTTTCACAATCCCTTTCGCTTGAGGCTTGTGCTATGCGATGATCACAAGCCAGCCAATTATTCAATCATTCGGTCAGGTCAGTCAGTCAGTTAGTCAGTTGCCTATGCATTGACAATGGCCGTCGGGGCGATCGCGCAGTTGTGAGGCGGGGAATGAGGTTGAATTGGGGGAGTGCAGTGTGAGGCAGCTGCAGCAACAAAGCAAAACAAAAAGCAATAACGAACGAGGGTCGTAGGGGCAGTGGAGGGGCGACCGCGGCAAAGCAAAGTCACGCTGCTGTTTTATCGCCACTGCTGGAACTGCGGTCTTTGAACTACCAAAAAATAAATAAAACAACAGCCAAAAAGCAGCTACCAACTCTCAAGCGGCCAGGGTCTCGGGGAGATGCCAGCCGATCTATGTAATGCCACAGACGCGTTCGCAGTCACAGTCGCAGTCGCAGTCGCCGTCGCAGCCACAGTCGGCGTCGGCGTCGCCGGCGTCGATGCAGTCCAGGGGGCATCCAAAGGGGTGCAAATGTGTTGGTGAGTGCAGCAACAAGCGATCGACGGCAAAGAGTGCGGGAGCGATAGTGAGAGAGAGACATACCGAGATGCTTTTTTTTTTTAGCATTTTCGTTGCCAAAAAAACAACGTTTTTGGCAAACTCACTTAGCAGCGCCCTGTCTCTTTCTCTCTCTCTCTCTCTCTCTCTCTCTCTTCTGTCGACGCGTTCGTTTGCGTTGTGCGAGGGGAAGATCGCTGTAGTGTAGTTTGAAATATGTAGGCACACATATTCACAAACACACAAAAAGCTTTGTATATGCACACACACAAATATATAGAGTGCATACATATGTATTTTAATAAAGCGCTGCCGAAAGCCCTGGCAAAACAGGCATCTCTCGTACTTCCTAAATTCTCGGTGTGCCCTCGCTAGGTCGCTGCGCTGCGATCACAATTGCACGAGTGTGCGACTATGTGCGTGTATATGTGTGTGCGTGTGTGTTAAGAAACCGCAAAAAGTTGTACTGAAGCCGTTAACCTCGGCCAACGCGTCCGTCGTCTGAGTTTGTTTTTGGAAATTATCAACGCCGTATGGCCGCCCAGTCTTAGTGAAGCGCCGACTGTTTGTAGGCCAGGGAAAGGGGACAGCGGACACAGGCAGAGGCAGCAAACGAAGACAATGATGTTGCTGATCGGTACACTAAGCGGGTGGGCGGGGGGTGGAGGGGCAAGGGGTGAGCGCTTAGCCACCATAAAGTAAATAAGTGAAGTCATTTGCTAAAATGTTGGCGGACGAAACGCGCCACAGCACATGTGAAGCAATAAAAAACAGCAACAACAATTTTTTAGTCACATGCAGTGCCGACAATACATTCAAACTACACACACACACACACTCACAGAGTTGTATTCTGTTTGTGAGAATGCGCTTAACGAAAATTGCACAAAAATTACGCAAAGCAAAGCAAAATAAAATTAAGAAATGCACACACACACACATACAGAGAGAGAGACACACATACGCACACACACGTTGACTGACATACTCGCATAAACTTGTTGGAGATCTGAAGCTTTTGTAAAAGAACAAGATTTGTGAGTTGCAATATTTGGCACACACAAACGAGTTCCGGACATGCAACTGCGCTGCACACTCACCAACCAACCAACCAACCAACACCAACCAACACAGTCACCCGCTCCTCACCGCTCGGCATCACTCCTAACCGTCCAGAGCGCATTTTTGGGCACAGCTTTCTATGCCTTGGCAGACGAACGGAACGACAGACGGCGGAGACGAAGATGATTTCCAATCGGCGTCGCCTTAAATCATGTAAGCCTCCGAAGCCACCAAGATCGATGCGATCTGTTGCATTTGTATGCGAGTGTCACACATACACATACACATCCCCATACACATACATTCATGACACAGATGGGCCGTGTTGAAAGTTTGAGTTTTTGTATATTGCAGTTTGCAGTTTGCATTTGTTCGCCAGATTTGTTTGCTTTTTCGAATTTGCGCACGATTTCTCTTTTTGAATACTTCAGGCTTGGCGGCGTGTTGTGCATAGTGCTCAGTATGTGCCCGACATACATCCCTGCATCGATATACGCAGAGTATTTGGTATTTAGTATTTGGACAGGGTTGCGAACATGCAAACAGGACCCAGTGGCGCATAAATTGATTTCTTTGCTCAGGCTGTTGTTGTGGTTGAGCTTCAGGCGCAGGTTCGGGTGCGTGCAGGTGGTGCATGTGTATGTGGTGCAGGTGCATCGCAGCGAAATCAATTATAAATATTTATGCTAATTTTTTACCACGCAGTTTTCATTAAGAGCAAAGTAAACACAATTGCATAAAAACAAAGTGAAGGCATTGTCGTCGCCGCATATAAGTAGTTTTGAACACACCAAACAGCCGCCAACCCCACCGTCCATCCCCACCCTTCGAAATAGCCTTTACCGAACAAGCGTAGAGGCCTAGTAAGTATTACATTATATTAAAAATATTTAAAATAAAAACCTCCTTTTCTGCATAACATAGCAAAGAGGCAGCGATAGGGCCAGGAGCAAAAGTAACCAAAGAGCGAGACAGAGACTGCGTAAGGGATGAGGGGTTCAACTGCCAACAGATGCACATACATATATACAAATATATATATATATATATATATATATATATATACATATATACGTATATGTTTATATATTTGTATATATATGCGCACATTTGTGCAATACTTATGTACACTAGGTACATGTACATATATGAATGTGCAAATTAAATTGATAAATGCATAAAAAGAAACAAAAAGTAAAATCGCATTAAAACACAAAATAATAAAAATATAAGTAAATAACTACGCGTAGGCACAACAATTTGTTGTTTATATAAGCCAACAGGAAAAAGCCACAACAAAAAATGCACAACACACACACACACCTAGGAAGAGACAAGAGGCGAGTTTTTCAGCACCTCATTGCGCGTTAACATAATCCAAAGTATGTGCAATGTTTCAGCAAAAAAACAAAAATCATAATAAAAAAAAAAAAACGTAAACGTATAAAAATATAATAGATAAATATACGGTGGACAGTCGAAAATGCAACCACCAGCGCAGTAAACCCGAAGAGGCATGGGTACTGAATTATGAAGGCCCTGCGATCGCAGTTGGACCCCGTGCTCAGCCCTGGCGTGCACTGCCTGCAGTTCCTGCAGTCCGTGCCCTGGGTCCAAATGTACGCTTTTTTATGTGCAAGTGCTCTACCTACTCGGTCTTTTTCTCTTTCTGGCACACGCATTGCACGACCAGCTGAAAGACAAAAAGAGAAACCTGGGTAGATGGGCACGCACTTTGTCTACGGTCCATCCGTCTATCTGTCTATCTCTCCATCCGTCCGTCCGTCCGTTTGTCCATTCGCCCAATGTGTATGCCATTTTTATAACACTCGAACTCGAACGTTCGTGTCGGGCGCGTAAATTGGGTGGGCGGACAGGGCGTATGGGCGTATTGGGCGTATGAGGCGTATGTGTAATTTGCCCATTGCCTCTCGCCACCCAAAAGCACGGAAAATAAACAAAACAAAAAGTGAAAACAACACAAAATAAGGCGAAAAAAATGATGTCAGTAGAGAAAACGAGCAAAACAACAGCCGGCAGAATAAAAATGAACCAAACGAAAATGCCCGCAATGCGTGTGTGTGTGCGTGTGTTTGTTTGCGTATTCATGTGGCTAACGAAAATGCAATGGCGGCTAGAACATCCGGGCCGTCCGTACAGGCCCATCGGCCTCCAACCTCCCACAGACACCCTCTGACGCCCGCTGCATTTGCATTTTATTTTCGTGCGTGTAATGCAATCGGAGCGGACAGGGCGACAGTGAGTGAGGAGTGAAGGGTGACACGTGTGTGTGCGAGCGTTTATAAATTTAAGTGTATGTGTACGTGTATGTGTATGTGTATGGATGTACATATATACATATAAACTTTTGGACATGCTTTTTTTTTTTTTTGGTTCATGAATTTTTTATTCGTTTTTTTTTTTGTTGATTTTTTTTCTCCTTTTTCCTGGGCATATACATAAGTAGGTATATGTATAAATGCGTACTTATGTACGGGCTTGTATGTCTTGTTGATGTTAATGTTAATGTAATACTTGGTTGCCCAAACCGTATTAACCGTTGGTGGCATTTAGTTTCATACAAACATTTTGGCATACATATGTATATGTATGTATATACATGTAGTTCATGTCCAGGAACGCTGTTCATGTGCAAATAGATAACGCCATGGACCACCCAATGTTTGGATTTTTTCCATTTTTTTTATTTTTTTTTTTTTGGCGATCTTTTTATTACGTAGTGTGAAAGAGTTTTTTGTCTAACCGCAGTCACTTCTTTGTTAAGATCCCTACATCGTTCTAATACATCTATTTATACATTACCCACGAAAAAAAAAAACAAAGTTAAAAGCTTAACAGCAACAACCACGTTCACTGCTCCGGTCGAAGCTACAAACATAATTAAAAAGGGCGAGAGATGAATCGCTTGTCCCAGTTGCCCCCCACTGCAAATTGTGAACGCTTCCTTTCTGTTTTTCTTCTGACCGCATAATATATATGTGAGTGTCTGTGGGTCTGTGTGTGTAAGCTGCAGTTCAGCTTGTCCTGACATGGGTACTGTCCTTTTTTTTGGGGCAAGCAATTTGTCGCCTGCGCAGAGAATGTGATTTTTTGTGCCGAATACAAATGAAACAATGGGTGTAGGTGCAGATGTGACTGTGGTTGTGAGTGTTTTATGAACGCACTCGAATCCTCTCATTGCGTTTTCCTGATAAATTGCCAATCGCCGGTGCAAATGTGCAGAGGTGCAGAATGCAGATTGCGAACATTTCCATTGTGTTTGGGTGTTGATGGTGTGCCCAGTTTGAGTGGTTTTTAAGGCGACGTTTAAATAGATTCCAATGAATGAATATATGCCTAAATTTAAGTAAATATGTATGTTAGAATCAACCATATTCTTAATGGTATTTTTACAGCAACATTCTTGCACAAAAGAAGCTTGAAAAATATGCTCTTAAAAAAAGTCAATTGCACTAAAGTAAACTATTGTATATGAAGATATGCCAAGACCTTATAATTGACTGTGAACATGCAACAAGTTGCATTGTAAATAAAAACTTTTCTGATGGACAACTTACAAACAAGGGCTAGGTATCTGTTTTGATCTATTTGGAGTGGCTGAGGCATGGGAATAACAATTGGCCTATGCAAGTGTATTTTTCTTATCCAAAACAACAAGTTATTTTAGCACAAACGACCATTTTATTCTGGCGTACAGACTGTACATTTACATGCATTTGCGTATACATGTATGCGTAGGTATTATCTATAGGAGTGCGCATGTATTCAGATATGTCTATAGGCTGTGTGGTCGAAGGAGAATTATGTATTATGTATTACTGATGTATTGCTGGAAATTTCATTATGCACACACACGCACACATAATCCCATTGCAGCGTAGCGCAGTGGCTCTAGGCCTATTAAACAAACATATTAAAGTGTGCGCTCGATAATTGCAACTTCTTTAAAATTTGAATAAAAAAAAGTTATCATTACCATTTACTTATCTACCCGTAATAATAAAGAGTGTGCATCAAATATGCCATTTAATTTTAAATGCATATAGTATTCAATTATCGAGTGTTCACTGTATTAACATAGTCGGGGTCCCTACTCACGCCAATTGCAAAAACACTCATTCGCCGCGTTGGCTGCCCAAATTCGCTGCGACGCCCAAAAGCAGGCAACACAAAAGCACAAACATTCACACGCATCGTGAATGTGTGTGTGTGTGCGTGTGCCCATATGTATATCTGTGTGTGCATGTACTGTTCAAGTGAATGCCTAACGCGTGGCGAGTGGGGGGTATTGCATGTGCGTGCACATTTTAGCGCATTTTTTTTTTTTTTTGTTTTTTTTCCCTTTTTTTTTTCTTTTTTTTTTTTTTTTTTTTTTTTGTTGCCACACGCCACGACCTTGCCGCACCACACCCGCCAGCTGCCAGCATTAACGTTGACTGCGGTCCACAGCTGCATTTGCATGTGCATTTGCAGTTGGGGCAGCAGTAGTAGCAGCAGCAGCAGCAGCCGCAGCAGCGGCCAACTGCAACTGCATTTTATAACATTTGCTGTGTTTTGTTTTTGCGTGAGTTTTTTTTTTTTACATTTTTCGATGTTTTTTTTTGTTTTCCTGTTTTTTTTTTTTTTTTTTTTTTTGTGTAGGCGCAACACATAAAAAACGCCCATAACTGCCGCAGCGACTGGTCGAGCTGCGTCGCGTCGAGTCGAGTGGTTGAGTGTTCGGTCAGATAATCGTCGCTGCATGCGTGTGGATGCATTTTTGGGGGTTGTTTTGCATACACGCACATATACACGCACAAAAAACATGCAACAAAATTTTAAAAAATAGGGGAATACAATTTCTACATTTGTGTGCGTTTTTGTTCGATTTCACTTGGCTTATTTTTGAATTTTTTTTTTTTTGGCGCTAGTGCCGACGCTGGCGCCGACGCTGACGGCAACGTTGGCTGCGTGGCAATAGCAGCTTTTGCTGCAGCCATGTGTGCGAGTGTGAGAGCGCAATAGGCCGCCCACATATCTGACATGTCCTTCACGTGGTATCCTCGCTGGCAATTTTTTTTTTTTTTTTTTTTTTTTTTTTTTTTTTTTTTTTTTTTTTTTTTTTTTTTTTTTTTTTTTTTTTTTTTTTTTTTTTTTCTTTTTTTTTTTTTTTTTTTTTGTGGCGTTGCCTACTTTTGTAGAGAGTTACTTTTGTCGTTTTTTCGGTGCGTGCATTGCGTGCGCGGCCTGTGCCAGAGCGAGCTGGCTGCAGTGCACCAATTGGTGTTTTTTTTTAGCACTCGCCTGCATTGTTTTTATTCTTTTTGCATTTGGGTTGGGTTTGAGTACACATCGTTGTTATTTTTGTAATTTTTTTTTATTTTATTTTAATTCTTTTTTTTTTGGTATAGTGTTTTATTTTTTGCACTTTTTGGCGTTATTTATTAAATGGCTTGCGACTTTTTGATAGGCCTACTCACGCGGCGGGCGGCCCCCCCCCTATTATTTCACCCCCCCCCCCCCCCCCCCCTCCTGGAACACCGCCACCTCAACAGACAGTTGGCGGTGCGTATACTTAATTATTGTTGTTATTGTTGTTTTGCTTCAAGCGTTACATGTGTACCGCCTATTTACTAATGTGTGCGTGTGTTAGAGTAAGCAAATATAATAAGTTGCACAGTGAAGCAATTAAAGTATTGGAAAATACAACTATGCCCTGATTGTTAATGTAGAAGAAATTTGTGAAACTTTTCAATAGATCATCTGATCTTCAATGAGCTTTAAAAAAATCACCTTTGTGAAATAACACTTATCAACAAAATAAAAAAAAAAACAGAGTGGAGCACTTATGATCTATGCTTATGATCACAGATCGGATCCTAAAAAATGGTACTAATTGAGCGATAATTTGGAAAAGAGTGCAGAATGCTGCACACTGCACCCAAAGCAGAAGGTGTTGGTTGGTAATGAAGAGTGGGCAATTTAGCAAAGAACAAAATAAAAATGTACACCAAAAGTGCCGCCCTTTTTTTTTTATTTGAACGTGTAATAACGTGTTGTTATTGTTATTGTTGCTGTTGCTGCTGTCGCTTCTCCTGCAACAGCTGCAGCGAACGTGGCACGCACGCACGCGCTTTGTTGTTGGCGTTGGTGTTGGTGCAACTGCAACTGCAACTGGTGTTTGTGCATTATATTTATAAGTGTGTTCGTGAGTGTGGATATATGAATGTGTATATGTATATAATAAAAAAAATTTGTGCTTTTCTTTTCGGGCGCATTTTGTTGCAGTGGACAGCAGCAGCATCCACAGCAGCGGCATCGACAGCGGCAGCAGCGTTGACAACAGCATCGACAACGAAGCGGCGACGTCGACAGCGCAGTCGGCGTTAGTGTCCGCATAGGCCGAAAAAGGACGAGTGCGGCGCTCATTTGCCAGCATATATAAATATATACATAGGCATATGTATATCCAATATGGGCGTGTAAGGCGCAGGGGCTATCGGCAGGGCGTGGGGCAAATGACGAGGAGCGACGGGGCTATAGGTGGTGTCAGTTCAGTTCGGTGGGGCCACGCAGGTATTGTGCGCACACATTTTTATAGGGTTTCCATTGCATTTTTATTTAATTCTTTTTTATTTTCATTTTTTGTTGTTTTTTTTGCATTTATTTTTTTTTATTTTGTTCGTTTTTTTTTGCAGCATTTGGATTACGCTTTGTTGCCTCCTTGCTGTTTTGTGTTTCGTGTCGTGGAAGCGCTGCCTGTTGTATGTCTGTGTGTGTTTCATTTCAGTTTTGTTGCTTTTGGCTGTTTTTGTTGTTGCTTTTGTTGTTGCCTTTTTTCAGCGATTTCTTTTTGCACAGTGTTTTGGGCAGATTTTTATTTTTCGGTGGCAGCGCCGGCCTCGGCTTTGAATCTGAAGTTAAAGAGATGGGGAGCTGAAGTGCTGAAGGGGGAATGGGAGCTGGGCTCTGGAGGGGCAGCCGTTGCAGTTCAATGCAGCGCGGCCTTTGGTGAGAGCGAGAGAGGACGAGTTCGCCACAGTCGGGTCGGAGCAGAGCTTGAGAGCTTTAAGTAGGGGTAGTCAAAAGTGCACGCACACAATCGTAATGCGAGTGCCACATTAATATCTGCATGAGTGTGCGTGTGTGAAATGGACATGGACATCATCGTCGCAGCTGACGATGATGACGATGGGCCACTGCTCATTATTAAGTTGCCTGCATATTATGTGCAAGCCCCGCAGCGACTCAGAACGGACTTTGCCGTTGGAGCATTGACAACTGCAAGTCGACACACACTCGCACACTCACACATACGCACACGCACACGCACTAACACAAATATAGGCATAAGAGCAGCGGACTAAAATCGACGCGACGCGACGCGACGCCGGCGTCAAATGCTGCAGCTGCGACGCCAGCGTCGACGCTGATCCCAAAAAAGTTTCTGGGCAACATTATTTTCGAATAGTTCAGATCCATTTAGATGAACATCAGTTAGCTATCGGATTGGACGTGCGTCGACGAACCAAGCAAGCAAGCAAGCAACCAACCAACCAACAAACCAACCAACCAAGCCAAACAGTCAAACCAGCTAATAAACCAAGAACCCAGCTGGCCACAGACAACAACACTTGTCCACCATTTGGACGAGTCTTATAAATATAGGATTCCTCAACATCGAGTCACATTCAAAATCCTGCGACTGCGATTACAACTGTAACAGCAACTGCAAAGCCAACACAATGCCCGAATCAACTTTATTGTGTTGCACGCTGTTGAGTTGCCGTTGCCGATTTTAAAAGCGGCAACGCAAGACGCGCTTAGATTTTTGTTCAAGTGCTATAAAAAACAATTGTAATTTTTTTTTTTAAGTGAACTGCAAATAGTTGATTGACATCCCAGTGAACAATATAAGAGTTAAACAAACTGCTTCAAATAGAAAAAATTTAAGTAAGCAAACTACAGCAAAATCTATTAACAAACAACAACAAAAAAAAAAACTGTACGAAACAAGATCAGGAAGAAGTGAGCCAAGTGCAGCTTAAAAGCAAGTGTCTCAAGTGTTATTTTTCTCGTCCATGGACTATATCCAAAGAACTCAATAACTCAATAATAAAGTGAAATCAACAAAACACTCACGAAGTGCAAGCAACTGGTTGCACGGATCAGAATCAGCGATTCCCGATTCCTAAATTTAAACAAGCCCCAACTTGGATTCGAACAGGTAGGTAAAGGCCTTATCCAAGCTCCGTTTTCACGCACTTGTAAGTAAGTATATATTTAAAAGCAACAGTTTTTCTTGGCACGCCGAACTGTGTATAACCTGTGCTATTGTTTAGTTTATCCATTTTGATTATTTGTCTATCTTATATTATTTTGTCAAAATAAATGATAATAAATTATTAAGAAAAGTGTGCATTGTAAACATACATACATATATAAATAATTTATTCATATTAGAAATCTTTAAAGTTTGACTTACCTATTTTTGTATTATTTTCATTTACTTTTTAATCATCAATGGGTAATACCTAAAATTAAACATAAGTAGAACATTAATTATGTTATTAAAGACTATGCCAGGGTAGGCAACGGTGCACATGAAATAATTTTTAGATTGTGTTGTAATTCGATAATTTAAAAATCTCCAAAAAAATGCATCGGGGACTAACTTACAACAACTACAACACTAAAATCCGTATATACTAGCATCATTTAAGTAAATACAAAATGCAGAAAACAAATTCCCAACTTTCTCATAGAGGCACCCAGGCAACAATCGCTGGCGTCTGGCGTCAGAAATTACGAAGTTATAAAAACAATAAGAAAAACGTTTACTTAACAATTTTTCACACCCGGCCGCAATATGCAATGCAAAAAAATGCACCCACCCACACACACCATACACAGCAACACTCAGGGCCACTCAGTACCAGACCGTACCGCACCACATTGCACCACACCACACCAAACAGCAGCACACAGGGCCAAAGCGATGCATAGAAAACTACTAAAACGGCGTTTAACACGCGGAAACCAAAACTTCCCGTCCTCTTGTCCAGGACACGTTCGCCACGGCATGTGCTGCGGTCGCCCAAATGTAGCTTCCGCCCCTCAAACTCAAACTCAAACTCAAGCCCAGTCCCTGCCCCTGCGGCTGCGCCTGCTTTTGTCAATGCCACAGCCAGAGGCACTAGGCATGCCATGGACACACAGTGGATGCAATGCATATACTTCAGGCACTCCAATGCTGGCTGCAGCGTAAAAGCAGGCAACAAAAAAATGTAAACATAGACAGAGTCAACAAAGTTGGCCCAGCCCGGATGAGAGTCCAGCCTCAGTCCCCAGCGCAGCCGCTGGGCTGGGTTGTTAGCCAAAGCTACTTTTTACGCCACGTTTTTTGAAAAGTCAATTGCTAAACAATCGTGTGGCCTACTCAGCGCTATCCACTCAATTTGATGGCCTAATTGTAGGATATGTTGGCCATTTGGCATATCCCATTTGCAGTGAGTGCCGTGTTTGATTTGAATGGAGTCGCTGCAAAGTTTCACGATCGGATGGATGTCTGCCTTAAAAAGCGGTTAGCCGATTTAAAACCGAACTTAAAAAAAAACATTTTAATTAAGCAACAAATAGATAAAATAAATTGCCACATTAAAACCCAGGTTCACGAACTGTTCCCAAGAATACATTTTTGCCTCGTTCCCAACTGTCCTACTCTTGGAAATTGTTCACTTTGGTTGTGTTCAACCGCTTATGCACGCTGTTTAATATCAATTTGCATTTTCGCTAAATCGCTGCTTATTAATTAATCGCAAATTGAATGAAATGCGAAGCAAGAACCACCCGACAGGGACACCACTGTGTAATGAAATGCGCTTTTTAATTGCCTGTAACCTATGCGAGTGTGTTTAAGTGTTTGTGTGTGTGTGTTGGTGTGTGTGTGTGTGAAATCCTAAGCCCCATTCTACGAAAATCAGATCTCATTTAATTATGCAGCCTTTGTGCGCGTAATTGCCAGCAATCTAATTTAATTAGTTCAACTGCAACATCGCATCGCCCTTCAGGAACTCGTTGCTGCTTTAACTACGTATTTCTAGTCGAACAATCCTTACATTGCCGAAAACGGGCATATTTATATGCTACGCACACGGCATATAGTATTATTCATGGTACCTAAAGGTAATTAAGGGAGACATCACGAGTAATATAAATTTGATATTCTAACAATTCTGATAATCCGTTCATATTATATACATATGTGCATACATGTCGAATATCAAATTTTACAAAATATATAAATATAAGCAATTCATTGTGATTCACATTTTATCTGTCTTAACAATAGAAAGTAAACAAGTGTGTATATTTGTTAGGATTTTGGTGGTCAATTTGTATTTACTTCCTACTTGGTGGCCGCTGCCAAGAATGCAACCCTGGACTCAATCCACACAGTGGATACACAAGCCCCATGCCCACACCCCCATTTGCGTGACCATTCCCCAACCCGAGCCGCTTTCGCACGTCAGGCGATCAAACTGAAGAGAACAGAACAGAACTGTACAGAGTATAACAAAGCAGCCCAGAACCGAATTGAGAAGCATCACAGAAATTCCAGCAAAAATTGTCCGCAGTTAAATTGACTGCAATTTTTTGTTTTTAGGCAAGAACGAAATTTACAGTCGGTTCAATGACCTACAAAACTGAAACCAAACAAAAGCCGCAACCAAAAACCAAAACCAAAACAACAACAATGAAAGCGTCGCAGATCAGCGAGATTCTTTCTGTTTTTGTTTTTATATGTTTGTAGAATCTCATGTATATATACAATATATATATATATATATATATGTATATCCATATATATATGTACATTATATATATATTATATAGATATGTATATATAAGTGAGTGTGTGCGATCAGCAAGCTGTTAGGGAGAGAGGCATAAGAGAGCGAAAATAACGCAAAAGAGAAGCACTGCAAGGGGGCCGTAGGGGCAGTGGCGAAAGAGACAACGCAGTTGCCAAAAAGCGCACAAAAATAAAAACCCGAAACTTGCACACACACACACAGAAGAACACGCACACACATTCAGGCGTGCATACAAAAATATCAAATAGCAAATTACTCATGCGCCAAACAACGAAGACGATGATGAGGACGCCAAAAGGGGCAGCGGCACAGGGAGCCGGGCGGTTTGTAAAATGCTTGACGGACGGAAGGGGGAACAACATCTCCAACCGGTAATGATTGTCTGACGCTGACTACTGAACGCTGAAAGCGCAGCGAGCCGTGATTGCTGATCATGGCAAAGGATCGCGACCAGCAGCTTAGAACCAGACCAGAAACACGCGCAGATAGCGAAACGCAAGCAAGTAACGTGTACACGAACACACACACACTCGCACACACATATACATGCACAGCTGAAATCATTGTTCTTTGACAAGGGCAGGCTGCAACCCAAAAAAATGCACAACCGAATCGGGACAACATATGGCGCACATACCCATTGGGGCTGCCAAGGCGGCTATTAAAGTAATTACCCAGCACTTGATTCATCGACACACACACATAAAGCTATATATTAATACATAGGCACATATGCGTGCATATAACATGGTTATGAGGTCTTTGATTAATTCGAATGGAGAGTCCCTTATATCCGTGCAATTTCTAGACAAATTATTAACTTAAGTTGGATTTGTATTTATTTGTCTTAAGGACTTAATAGGGATACAGATAAACTTTTGTGTGTAAGACAACCATCGGTTAAATATTCTCCACTAAAAACATCAATTGATGCAACTGAACTAGCGAACAATAAACGAAAGCATCTGAACTGTGAGAATTGCGGCTTGAATTTAAAATGAACAAGATTTTAATTATCCCCAGCAACCAGTAAAAAATAAACTAACATCCTTTCAAGTATTGAAGAAAGTAATGAACTAAGATTGAAGCATCTAATGTGGAAAACTAGATTAACAATTCTAACTCTTGTTGGTTGCCATATGGCTGACCATATCAATTAATATATGTAGCTAGTATCAATAAAAAGGTGTCCAGCAATATTAATAAACGTATCCAGCTATGAATGTAAGTATGTATATACTTCAAATTGTTCTTTGTTATGCTTCAGAATTTCCAAAGGTAAATTCGTCACCCTATGCCACTCTTTGCATTATTTTTTTTTTGGCCATTATTTTTGGACAAGAAGATGGGACAAACAAAAAAATTTACAGTATAAATATTGCGTACCAGGAAAGACAAGGGCCCAAACAATGCAAAATAATGCACCGAACCTTGTATCCGGTTAGACTAGAATTTCGGGTATTAAATGACAAGAACAGCAGCAGCAGCAGCAGCAGCGGCAGAGGCAACGGCAATGGCAATGGCAGAGAAGCCATTCTAATCTTGGAAGACATATTTTTTATACAAATGTTGAATAGCCTATGTACATACATATATGTACATATGTACGTATGTATATATGTATATATTATATACTAATGTACATGCTTACATTATTTTTTGCTCAATTTTTTTGCGCAGAGTCAAACGCCTACGAAAAAATGCGCAACTGCATAGGCGACAACAAGCGACGGCGAATGGGAACAAGAAGGAGAATAAGAATGTGAACGAGAATGAGATCGAAAACCAGAACAACAACGACACTTGTATGCCTTTAACACGCACACACAAACACACACACACTCGTACACACTCGTACACACAGCTGCAGCTGCAGCGTTGTGTGTGTGACTATTCAGTTTGCTGTTGCTAAAAAGTCGAAAAATAATTTTGTATTTTTTTTTGGCAGTCATTGACCCTGCACAGCGAGCGGCAGCGGCCAAGGCAAGCACACGGGCGACGGGGCACAAGCGAAACGATGTAGAAAGATAGCAAACAACTTAAACAGAGAGCGATAGTCTCAGCACACAAACGCACTCACACACTCGCGCACACAAACACACATACACACAAACTAAAAGCTCCTGACCTGGCGGTGATCTCACTGAGCGCTTGCAGTTCTCGTTCTCATTCGCCACGCACTTGGCGCTGAGTAGGCAAAGAGCTTTTTTTCGGCGCGGCTGCAACAATATGTGTGTGCGAGAGTTAGCATACAGGGTGCTTAGAAGCTGGCATGTAGTGACGATCGGTTCGCTGCATAGCCAGACAAATACCCAAAATGATTCACGCGAGGGCCCCGACAAATGCGTGGTGAGCAGTGCATTGACTTCTCCTCCACAGCGATTTGCGTGGCATTGACACAAACGAACACACACAAGCTTGATTATGAATATGAATACAAATACTATATGTGAATGAGTATGACAAGGCTTTGACCTCGGCACTGGCTAAGTGCAATTTAGCTGCCGCGCAAAGCACAGCACCCAATTCCTAAAATTTTTACACGATGCCGAACATCGATCAGTGATCTGTGATCACTGCGCGCTCTTCGCTTGCTCCCCGTCTGCCCCTTCCCTCCCGCCCACATCCCGACTGCCAGTTTTGTTTGGCCGATAAGACACAGTTCAGTGTACGCTACGCAAAACAACTGCGAAAATCGACAAAGTGTAACAACAAAAAGTTAAAAATACGCACAGCGAAATGCTGTTTATCAAATTCACACTCACTTTCCTACACGCAGATGCATTAATGTATATGTATATGTATATGTATATGTATATGTATATGTATATGTATATGTATATGTATATGTATATGTATATGTATATGTATATGTATATGT